>ML275427.1:516-42648 GCA_005239495.1 Nicotiana undulata | reverse complement strand
GCAGAAAGAAGAAATAGGACCCTTATGGAAATGGTTAGATCAATGTTAAGTTATTCCGATTTGTCTTCTTTCTTTTGGGGATATGCTTTAGAAACAACAAATTACATTCTAAATTTGGTTCCTTCAAAGTCATTTCAACTGCAGTAGAATTGTGGACTGGGCGGAAGCCAAGTTTACGGCACATTCGGGTTTGGGGTTGTCCAGCACATGTGCTGAAAGGGAAAGCGGATAAATTAGAATCAAGGACAGAAGTATGCATTTTTATTGGATATCCAAAAGGAACTAAAGGTGGTTTGTTTTATTGTCCCAAAGAAAAGAAGGTAATTGTTACGACAAATGCCAGATTTTTAGAAGAGGACTATTTAATGAACCATATTCCTAGAAGTAAACTAGTTTTACAGGAATTAAATAATGGAGTAACTAAAGACTCATCTCTAGAACGTATCCCAGAAGCCAGTATTGACTCTCACTACCCCAAAGTAGTGGGAGTAATGTTGAGCAACCTCAGATTGTTGAACAACCTGAAATTGTTCTGCAGCCTGCACTCCAGGAAGAAGTTAATGATATCCCAGCACCGCAAGGTGTGGAGGATAACATTGAGGCTTCAGTTCCAGAATGATGTTGTGATTCAACAACAAAATCAGCCTCTGCCTGTAGTGACTAGTCGTTGGGAGAAAACCTCTCCGGTTTGCGCTCTTGGGAGAATATTATGATAGAATCCATGAAGAGCCTAATACAGAACCTATTAATTACGACGAAGCACTACAGGATACAGATGCTGATAAATGGGTTGATGCTATGAAATCTGAAATGGAGTCCATGTACTCCAATCAAGTCTGGGTTCTTGTAGAACCACCTACTGGAGTCAAACCCATTGGTTGTAGATGGATCTATAAGAAAAAGAGAGGAATGGATGGGAAAGTGCAAACTTTTAAAGCTAGGGTTGTTGCAAAAGGGTTTACTCAAAAAGAAGGGATCGATTATGAGGAAACCTTTTCGCCAGTAGCCATGCTTAAATCCATTAGGATTCTCTTATCCATTGCTGCTCATTACGATTATGAGATTTGGCAAATGGATGTCAAGACGACTTTTCTAAATGGAAGTCTTGATGAGTGCATCTATATGGCACAACCAGTTGGTTTCATTAAAAGTGGCAATGAGCACATGTTGTGTAAATTAAAGAAATCCATTTATGGATTGAAACAAGCTTCTAGAGCATGGAACACTTGTTTTGACGCATCGATTAAAACCTTCGGTTTTAATCAATGTGAAAATGAGTCTTGTGTCTATAAGAAGTGGAATGGAGATAAAGTTACATTTTTGGTTTTGTATGTAGATGATATTTTGCTCATAGGAAATAATGTGAGCATGTTGAATTCAGTAAAAGGGATGGTTGTCCTCACGTTTTGATATGAAGGATTTGGGATAGGCAGCACATATCCTTGGGATCAAGCTTATGCGAGATCGCAAGAAGAGGATATTAGGCTTGTCCCAAGCACTTTATATAGATACTATTCTCACCAGATTTAGCATGCAAGATTCCAAGAAAGGCTTTCTCCCTTTTAGACATGGAATCTCTCTGTCGAAAGATCAGTCACCAAAAACGACTGATGAGATAGAAAAAATGAAGGCGGTCCCTTATGCTTCTGCTGTAGGGAGTCTCATGTATGCTATGTTATGTACTAGACCTGATATCTGCTTTGCCGTTGGCATGGTTAGTAGATTTCAGTCTAACCCTGGACGAGAACACTGGACTGCTGTTAAGCATATAATCAAGTACTTGAAAAGGACTAGGGATTATATGTTGGTGTATCACTTAGGTGATCTTGCACTCATTGGATATATTGATTCAGATTTCCAGTCAGATAGAGACTCTAGAAAATCTACCTCAGGATATGTTTTTACCTTAGGAGGTGGAGCCATAAGTTGGAGGAGTATCAAGCAATCCCGTGTTGCTGATTCCACCATGGAAGCCGAATAAGTGGCTGCATCTGAGGCAGCTAAAGAGGTTGTTTGGCTTAGGAACTTTCTAAAAGAGCTTAATGTAGTTCCTTCGGTTCAAGCACCGATTGTACTTTATTGTGAAAATAGTGGTGCAGTTGCAAACTCGAAGGAACCAAGAAGCCATAAAAGGAGTAAACATATTGAGCGTAAATATCACTTAATTTGGGACATAACTCAAAGAGGTGATGCAAGAGTGTTGAAGATTGCGTCAGAGGACAATTTGGCAGACCCGTTTACAAAGAGCTTGACATAGAAGAATTTTGACAAGCATGTAGAAGGAATGGATGTTAGAGTAGTAGACGTATGGTTATGAGTCTAAGTGGGAGATTGTTGGGATATACTATTAACCATGCGGTTCAGACATAGTATTTTGTTTTATTCTTTATGGAACAATTATATATTTAGTTTATTCAATTCAATAAATTACTATTTTAAATAGATCATTTGTTATATGTGTGTCCTTTTAGTTATGTAGTAGACAATTTAGTGTATGGAGTCTTAGCTCATGCACAGAAGATTAAATTGTTGGTTCTCATAATTAATAAATTTTGTTCACAATCAAAGATATTATTGGACAAAATATCTTGATGATTGTAGCACAAGATTATAGTATAATTTGTCTTGATTATGGGAGTGGTTTGACTCCGACTTCTTGTGCTAGTATACTCAGTGTATATTGAACGGACCAAGTAGAGAAAAGATGTTTTTGTACTGAATATATAAAATATTTTCTCTAATTCATTAAATGAACTTATACTCCTAATCTTGATATAATTATTATGATCAATGTAATTTGTTTATTGTTTTGATTTATCAAAAGGTACGACTCTATTCAGAGTTAGTGTATGCCTAATAGATTGGACAATAACGAATAACATTTGTGAATAATAATTAGTTGATAGAATCCATGACACGGTTTTGAGTTTGATGATACCCCTTTATATAAGCTTATAAGTTTTCATGTGAAAACCCGGCCGGTGGATTTTGTATCCGTCACATGAAATAGTTTAAGCGGAATTGTAAAGGATTTAATCAGTTGATTAAATTAAATTTTCAGTGATTTAATTTAAGTAACTGGTATTTGAGATCTTAACATGGAGAGTTAAAATAAGTGTTATTTCGAAATTCATACTGAGGAGTTCAATTGCAGTTTTTTAGTGGAATAAATTGCAATTAATTGTAGTAAGAATTAATTCATGCTAATTTCGAATTAATGCTATAATTGGTAGCCTCTTATTATTTCTGTGGTCCCTGCTATACCTAGTAAAAACCTGGACAAGACTTGGGTAAAAAGTGACTTGGGAGAAAAGTCATCCGTTAGAGTTAGAGTAGGATTCTACTTGTGCAAGTAGAATCCTTCACGTTTTTTGAAGACAATTTTCGGCCAAAAATAACTCTACTTAAGGAGGACGAATTTTACCTAATTACTCACTTTCAGAGTTGTATTGTTTTTGCCCACCCAAAAGCAAAAACGTTCAAGGTTTTATTAGGCATATAGCAGAAGACTGCACCCCTGGATTCTTGCTGTTTGGAAGCTTTGTGCAACGATTTCAAGAGGTTAGTGCTCTAATCTTGTGATTATAGCATTGTCTAGTTTACATGTATTAGATGCCTGGTTGGTTTTGCTTGCTTCCGCTGCGCATGTTCTAACACTTTCCTTGGCCGCTTTCATATAAGACCTTAGTCTCGGTTCCTCTGCCTCTAACTGGGAGTGCGATTGACCATAAAAGCCGCCTAACAATCCAGATATTCTTGCATCCTTCTTTTAGTGCTCTTCTCCGTTGCTTCAATCCTTACCAAGAAAGCATCTTTCTCGGCCTTGAGGCCTTGAATCTCATTCTTGAGCCTTTCGTTGTGGGCCCTTAGTGCACGATTAAACTTCACCACCTCCTTAGCAATATTAATGTCCTCATGGACTCTTCTAATAGGCCCTTGAGGTGAGTAAAGTTAGATGCGCAGAGAAAGAATGTAGATTAACAAGAAGGACATAACCATGAAATGATGAAAGAAAAGCCAAAAACCATACCCTAGTAGCTTCATAAGCCATTTGGGTCATCAACGCCTTCGAATTCATGAACCCATCTTCTCCCGCTCCTTGGGACCTACCAACTCATGGAGATGTGTAGCGAGGTGCTTGGGATCTTGCTAAAGGGGTATTTGTCATTATACCCTGTTTTGGGGTCATCATTAAACTTATACCCACTTTGCACAAATATTTTCAAGTCTACCCACTTTAGGATTAATTTATGACCCATATATTAACTTTAATTATTTGAATTCAGGTGGCTTCTTTTGATACTAACGTCCCATTATTATGTGAAACTCAACTGAATTTATGTAACAACCCGATCGGTCACTTTGTGTAATTGCGCCATGTTTCCCCTTTTCATGCTACACACATGTGTGTTTATGCTTTTATGTCTTGCGAGGATGGTTAATCTCGTTCCGATACTCTTTCGAGTTGATTTGGACCCTTGATTCTTGACTTAGAGGTTTATATTAGAAAATATTACCCAAACTTTGACTTTTGTAAAAATGACCCTGGAATTGTGTTTTATGGCTTTGATAGCTTCGTACCGTGACTTCAAACCTAGTTGTATGCCCAAAATTGATTTCGGAAGTCCGTAAGTTGATTTGTATTGATTTGTCGAAACTTGGCAATTTAAAGTTGAAAATTTTGACCTTAGGTTCACTTTTAGCTATTGAGCTCGGAATTTGATTTTGGGACTTGGAATAGGTCTATTATGATATTTAGAACTTTTCTACAAAGTTCAATGACATTTGGAGTTTATTTGATAGGATTCAGACGTTTAGTTGTAATTCCAGAAGTTTTTGAAAATTTCCTTGAATTCCATGCATTTTAGAGTTCAATTCAAAGTTTTAGATGTTATTTTTGTGTTTTGGTTGCGCGAGCGAGTTTGTATGATGGTCTTAGCCTTGTGTGAATGTTTGGTTTCGAGCCCCGGGGGCTCGGATAAGCTTCAGACATGTTTTGGACTGAAAATGGCAAAATCTGGTGTCTAGTGATCTGGTTTCGCAAATGGGAACACCAGGCTCGCATTTATGAAGGTGACCGGTGAGGGGCACTTGTTGCTAATGCGACCTCCCCTTCGTATTTGCGAAGCCAACAGAAATTGGGCAATTTTTGCAATTGCAAACAATTGTTCACTTTTCCGATGTTCCACGGTTTGAAATTGCTGAGACTCTATCACAATTGTGATATATGTTGAGTCTGCCAGGGTTCGCAAATGCGAGCGCTGATCCGCAATTGTGGGGATTCGAAAATGTGAACCCTGTGTCGCAAACACGACATTTGTAGCTAGTTAAAGGGCTGGGAGACGGGATTTTTGAAATAATTCTCTCAGTTTTGAACCCGAGACTCAGTAGGAGGTGATTTGGAGAGGGGATTAACCTTGGTTAATTGATTCTAATCTATTTCTAATCATATTAGATCAACGTATCTTAGATTTTAACATCAAAATCATGTGAATCAAAGTGAAAATTTGTGAAACTTTGTCAAGTTTTTGAAAAATAAGAAATTGAGTTTTGAGAGTCGATTTGGACTCGAATATTTAAACTAATCACATATATGGACTCGTGGGGTCATGGGTAGACGAGATCTACCATTGGACCCGAGTTTTTGCCAGGCGGGCCGCGAGTTGAATTTTGTTGATTTTTTAAGAAAAGTGTAAAGATCTTAACTTTATCTATTTTAATTGAATTCCCTAGCATTGTTTCATAATATTGAGTCTATTTTGGTTAGATTTGAGTTGTGTGGAGGCAGATTTTAAGGGGAAAATTATTTTTGAGTGTTGAATTGGTCTAGTTGAGGTAAGTGTCTTTCCTAACTTCGTGTGGGGTAATTACCCCTAAGGATTGGTAATGTTTGGTTCTATTATGCTAAGTTAAATCTATGTACGCAAGATGACGAGTGGGTACACGGGTTGTACGTGGTATTTGATCGGTTTAGGCTACTTAGACTATTTCCATGCTTTAATTGAAATTTCATATCATGTTCTAAATTCTCATAGTCAATCTATCTTTGTTTGTGTTAGTCTGTCCTTACATGCCTTAATTGACTTGTTTAGCACTTGTTCTACATCCTACTGGATAACTTGCGATCATGCTTAATTGAACTTGTTTACTCTTTTATTGTTATATGCTATATCTTCATTGTTAATTCTTAGTATTTGAAGATATTGATTGTGTTATCTCTTTCTTTATTGATTATCTTTACTTGAAGTAATTGTTCATGTTATCCCTCTCTTTGTTGATTTCCATTATTCGAAACTCACTGTTAAATGTTATCTCTTGTATTGTGAGTTAGCCTTATCTAATATCGTGGTTACATATTATTTCTCTCATTGTTGAGTTATTTCGTGTTGAAGTTGTGAAGGTCGTTAACACGTTGAGGCAAAGTTGGTTATTATTGAGGTATATATCTTATTGAGCATTTTAAATTCATTGTTGTTATTGATATTCTTGTATAGGTTGTGGTGGAGCCATGGGCCATTGTTGTGGAACTATTGGTATTGTTATTGTTGTCTGCAAGTTGTGATATATGGGCAATTGTGGTGTGAATCGTTATTGTGATATGATATTGATGCACATGCGGCGGTATAAGGCTTGGGGTTAATGTGCATGCGACTGTTTAAGGTGGGAATTATGTGCATGTTGCTTGTAACCGAACCATGTGAAGCCACACGATGTCATAAGGTGGGCTAAAGTACGTGTAGCTATTTCGGAAAAACTGTTTTCAAAATCTATTTCAAATGTAAGGCTCACATGTTCATATAAGTAAAGATTGTGATTGAAATTGAGTAATGTGAATACGAGACGGTACCTCAGTTGTGATTCTTGATTATACGAGGCGGTACCTTGGTTTTGATTTCATCATAAAACAGTACCTTGTTGTGATTCTTGCTATTTATTTCATGATGCAAAGTGTCTCGGTGGGAATATTTCTTGTTGTTTCATTCTTTACAGTTCTAGCAGTTGTTCTCCGTACGTGATCATTGTAGCCTCTTTAGTTTCTTCTTTTATTCTATTTCCATTGTAGACTTCCGGTACTAGTTCATGCTATCATCTTGTTTCGTATCAGTTGTTTCTTCACGTTCAGTTATATATCTGTATTACATTGTCTTACTGCTTATTTACATCCTAGTAGGTGTCTTGACCTAGCCTCGTCACTACTCTACTGAGGTTAGACTCAATACTTACTGGATATCGTTGTGGTGTACTCACACTACGATTTTGCACATTTTTTGTGCAGATCTAGGTACGCCTGCTTGTGCCGGTCGTTCGAGATTTCCTGCCAGATGTCTTTATCGGAGACTTCAAAGTATTGTTGCTCGGCGTCCGCATGCTTCGGAGTCACCTCTCTTATTCTCATTGTATTTTCTTTCAAACATTCATGTATTGGATATTTAGTTTATTCATATACCTTATGACTCCATTCTACAATTCTTGGGGATTGTATGGTTGATATTTTGCTTTTTAGAAGTTATATGAGCTTACCAGACTGGTTTTAAGTATTTTGTTAATTATATAAGTTCAATTGTTATC
Organism: Nicotiana undulata; assembly: GCA_005239495.1. Taxonomy (NCBI): domain Eukaryota; kingdom Viridiplantae; phylum Streptophyta; class Magnoliopsida; order Solanales; family Solanaceae; genus Nicotiana; species Nicotiana undulata. The sequence goes on along the minus strand of ML275427.1, from coordinate 35,079 downwards.
TAATATTAAGCTTACATAGTCGCAGAGATTAGGTGCCGTCACGATATTCCAGAGGGAACTTGGAGTTGTAACAATTTAGGAATAGTACCTTATAGGAAGAGGCCTTTGAGTTCTTAGCTTATGTAAAAACTAACGATCAGATGCACATTGGCCATAGGAAGAAACATAACATAATGGACAGATAAAAAAAGGAAGAATATTGAAGACCAGAATTGCAGTGCCATTTACTGAGAAAATGGTAAAACGTATTCATAATGAGAAGCATCATAGTGTACACTATTTCTTCTGAATCTATTCCTAAATTCTCAAGAAGCTAAATGAGAAGTACATGAACATAACCTAGTGGCTCATTAATGAAGAAAAAGCTATTTAAGCCAATCAAGTTCACAAAACAGATTTTGAAAATCAAAATATTTATTTAAGCTCCAACTTCTTCAGTTGGCTCAGGTGCAGCTTCCTCGGCTGGTCTGTCCACCTTCACACCAACATCTTCTGAGTAATAACCATGAACTTACACAATCAACAAATTAAACAATTGCCAACACATTAATTTTGCCTCTACCTTTGCTCGAAATCACGTAGATGCAGATGTGTTTAAAAACTAAAGAAGAGTTGAAGTCTACTGATAGACAACTAGCGGAAATTAGCATTCCTGAACAAGGAACAACAAAATTACCTTCATCAACTTTCCAAGGTCAAATTTGGAGACTTCAAAATTTTGACCTTGGGAATGAACACATTCTGCAATGGGTAGATGCTTGAAGTTGCCTTCTCAATCTCTCTGCCGATTGATTCAAGAATGAATTTCTTGACCAAGTCTTTCAGATCACATGATTGTGCTTGATTAACCATGCTCTCATGCATCTCGCGATGAATCTAAAGACCATTTTCAAAAAAAAGAGAGATCAATAATTTTAGCAAATTGAAAGTCGGGGAAGTATAAACACTAGTCCACACCCATTACATTATTTCTATTGCTTATAGAGGAGAGCACATTACAAAACAAATTTTAGATTAAACTAAACATAATTTACCGCATAACTAATACATGCAAGATCATAAATAGAAGATTACTTGTTATGATTGTAACCAAGCATTTATATTTACCTAGCGAATCTGGCTTGATTGTGCATAACAGGTTCTTTTCTGCTGGTTTGGACGCTTTTTGGTGAAGCCAATGCAGAACATTATCAGGGTATAGCTATCTATTGTCTTAACATCAACGTGAGCCTCAATCAATAATTGCCATTTCTTAACTAGTGACCTCAACTTATCTGCGGCGAAGTCCATACCCTGACCATTTTATCCCAAAAAGGTTGGTACGAAGATTTTCAAAAGATTAGGTAAAAATACAGATAAGGTCATTGACAAACCCAAAAGTTGGTCAGGACATTTCTTCCTTGGACATCTTCAGCTCTCAAACGAATCTTCCTGAAGGAGTGATCTTCATTATTCTGAAGATCAGCCCATGTGTGATGTCCAATTTTCGCGTCCACGAGTTATAGAAGGACCAGGTTCTTCTATGTGTTCCAACTCCTACTGTTTGCGGAATAATAAATGCAGAAATTAAAGAACACAATAATTTTACGTGGAAAACACCTGACTCAAAAGGTGAAAAAACCACGACCTACTTCCTAGTAGGATTTTCCCAAACACTTCACTAAATCAATGAGCCAAACATCATTTACAAAATAAACTCTTTTGTAAACCTAAGGATTACCTCTAATCCCTTTATAGTAAACTAGCCTCTAGCTATTTGCGACAAACTTCAAGTTAGCTATAACTTGAACACTCAGTACCTATTACAATTGCTTCTAGATAAAGCTGGAAAGGTACAATTTGTAATCACCTACTACAAATAAACTAAACTAAAAGACAACAAATAGAACTGGTTCTTCTAGCTGGTTCAAGTAGCTTCAGAGTCGCACACTTAATTCTCACACGAACTGTTTGCAAAATTGCTTTGGTAATTTTGCTCTCAATTCTAGTTTAGCTTCTGCTTTTGTACGTACCTGTACAATAAGAACACTTAACAATATATAGGATTAGTAGACAAAGAGATTCACTATAATTCGGATGCTACTCTTCCTTGGTGGAAGAGTTCTAGTTGATCTCAACTCCCTAAATCCTGCCTTATCTTGATTCTGTTCTTACTGAGTAAGGAGTCTATCTCCTTATCAATTTGCAATCTTTTCGGTCAAGAGATATCTTCTTTAGATCACATATTTCGTTTATCTCCTGCTTGTGCACCTCATGTGCCCTTAACTCTGCATGTGTCTATGTCTCTAGTGATGGACATGGTTCAACTTTGAGTTCCATTGTCAATCTTCAAAACCATTCAGCTTCTTGGTCCAACAAATTCCCCCTTTTTGATGATGACAGACTCTGTGCTTAGGCATGTAACAAATTTAATCTAACGTTGATAATTTTTTTAGTATTAAGCATTTATAATAACGAACCAAGTTCATTAGGTTATAAATATCACATATTCAAAACATAGCACATTTCCCCCTTTTGGCATCATCGAAAAGTTGCAAAGTGTCAAAAATACCAGATATGTATAAGAATTACTCATGGCCACTGGGGCAACTGTAAGTGCAAACATGGATTAATCATCAATTAGCAAACCAAGAATGCAGACTCTCAAAGAAAGTGAGACAAGAATAAGAGCAGAAACAGAAAAATTCATTGATAAAGCCATAGTTCAACCACAATCCACACAGTGAGAAAACCAGTTACCACCATAAGCAAATGAAAGCAAAAAAAAATCCCTAATTTGGGTTACTAAGGGTTAAAGACAGACTGGACTACTAAGGCTTGGAAGGGGTGGAGGCTGAGTTTTGGGCTTGGAGAAGAGATAGAATATCCTTGAGAATTCCTTAATTATTCTCCTTTTCCTTGGCAAGATCAATTTTGAGAGCATCCCACTCATATTCAACCTCAACAAGGCGATTTTTCAGCCTAAGGATTTCTGCAACCTTAACCCCACCCTCTTGCACAAGGGCTCTGACTTTGTTGTTTACAGGTGTCTTTCTGGATGAACCAGGTTCATTGTCAGGAACATTAACAACATAGTCACAGGCCAGAAGGGTGTTCTTGCCAAAGTTGTCCTTGACAGTGGCCATTTCTGCCTTCTTCAGAGGCACCTTGAAGTGAGCAACAACAATTGTGATCCCCTTTATCTGATTGGAGAATCTGCCATCCTTGACTACAACATTGGCCATGAACTCTACAATCTCACTTCTGGCCAGCCTTCCATCTAAATGAAGGACCATGTCCTTCCTGCCCTGCACGTCCAGCTTATCCATTAGGTAGACCATGCAAGATTTCTCCAGATCCCTCAACAATCGCCCTTCCAGAATAGTGCGCTTCCCAAATATTGACAATTTGTCTTTCTCTCCACCAGACTCCTCTTCTTCTTCTCCACTGCAATCCTCATCTTCATCAATCTAAACTTTCTTTGATTTTATTGTAGACCTGGTCCTCTTCGCAACAGTTGAGGGTGTAGCAGACACATATGCAGACTTCTTGGAAGAAGTCTTGGCTTTCTTTGGTTTGGGTGTCTGAACCTCAACATCTGCCATATGTTCCTCTTGATGGACCAGGTCCATCTCTTCAATCTCAACAGCCTTCACAGGCTCGAAAACTTTTGCTTTACCCTTTTCAGCTCTCTTTCTCTTACTCTCTTTCAACGCCTTTTGCAACTCCTCCTCACTCTTCCTAATTGCACTTCTTGTAGTTCTTCCTCTTGGAAGATGGGTTTCCACAGAGTGAGTGGCTTTACTCTTCTTACTCGCCGCTGGAGTTTCAGCCTCCTAGCCTTGGGAGTCCTTTTTTTCTTGGGTTTATAACTCTCCCCTAACTTTCTCATAAGGTCTGCTAAGGTTTCCTCAATGGATGAACCAGGTTCATTTGTAGCTTGTCGAAGATTTTCTAACCCCTCAGCAGCATCACCTGAGTTACTTCCCCCTAAGCCCTTGGCTCCTTCTTTTACAACCACAGGTGCGGTGCCACAAATGGCCAATGGAGTAGCTTCTACCCATGTTCCCCTCACATTACTCCTGTCTCCCTCTTTCTCTTTTTCTTTCTCATATTTATTTTTACCACCTCTTCGTCGCCTATCAGGTACTTCCACACCCACCACAGACCCAATCAGAACAAACCTATTTTCAGAAATTGCAGATTCAGGCTCAGACATAGTTTTTGGAATTGATGATACCTGTTCAGAATCAGATAAACCAGTTTCTTCCCCCTCAATTGTTGACTTGAAGGAGTCATTAGAGTTCTCTGATTCCTTACACTGGCTGGCTTGAAGCTTAGCATTCAACTTTTTAGCTAGAGAGCCAGTAACCATAGTTTTTCTGGCGAGCATTTTGACTTGCCTTCTCATGGGTTCTGGATTAGGGCTGGGTTGAGGAACAGAGGTGATTGGGGGAGACGGAACATGATTTTTAAGGGGTGGTGGGATGGGATTGAGAAGGAGTGGAGGGATGTTCTGAGAGTGTGATACTATATTCAGGTATGGTGGAGGAGGACGTGGCGGGTGGTGGAGTAGCAGCCATTGATACTTTTCGTCAAATAAGGGAAAAGAATTAGGATCAAGGTGTTGGAGAATAAATATTAAAGGGTTTCGACGGTTATTACTTGAGGAAGAGCAGTGAATGATGATTTAGATAAGTGATGATGATGGGATTTTAAAGGGAATGTGTATTTAATATATAACGGGTGTATTTTGGGTCAAGAATAAGTCTAATCTGTGTTATAAGTGTCAGTTGAAATTGACGGTTACGGCTACTCTATTTTCTAGGCTTCTTAATTCGATTAGACTCTTTTAGGTAGACGGAACTGGATAAAAGTTAGGATAAAGACTATATTTTGAAGAGATATAGTTTTAGATGGAATTTTGCTCATGATTACTATTAGTATTTCAAGATGTGTATAGTGGAGAACACATACATCACATGTCAGATGAACTAGCACTGATGAACGAGGTTCAACATGTAAGAAACCTCTTGATCAAGCCTCAATTGTCAAAAATAGGAAAAACATCATTAGTAATCAATGAGTCATATCAAAACATGGCAAAAGAGTATGCTGTTTACAACATGAGACTGAGCAATGATGATTCTGATTATTTACACAAATTTCAGAATTCCTAGCCAAAAAAACATTTTTTTTTTCATTTTTATTTTGAACTGGTTCAATTAGGTGATCTTAATCATCCCTAATTCTAACATGTTCCTTTCAAAATGCTCTTTACTTAGTGCTTTAGTAAGATATCAACAATCTGTTTATCAGTAGCACATAATTCAATAGAGATCAATCCTTTCTCATAGTTATCTCTTAAGAAATGGTGTCTAACATCTATGTGCTTTGTTTGTTTATGATGATCGAGTTTCTTTGTCATACTGATAGAACATCACAAAAGATAGGGATACATCCAACCTCTATGCCAAAATCCATCAATTGTTGTTTAATCCATAATAACTTAGCACAACATGAGGCTGCAGCCACTTACTCAGCCTCAGCAGTAGATAGAGCTACAAAATTCTGCTTTTTAGTGGCCCAAGACACAAGACATGAGCCCAGAAAGTGTGCCATACCTGAGGTGCTCTTTCTATCTCCTAAGAGCCTGCATAGTCAGCATCAGCATATCCCATAAGATCAAAGTTACTACCTTTAGGATACTAGAGACAGAGGTCACTGGTGCCTTTTAGGTATCTCAAGATTCTCTTCACTACAATTAAGTGGGATTCCGTTGGATTAGCCTAAAATATTGCACAAGGCCCTACGCTGAAACAATGTCAGGTTTACTGGCAGTAAGATACAGTAATGAACCAATCATCCCTCTATACAACTTTTGATGCACAGATGAACCAGGTTCATCTACATCTAGTTTTGTGGTTGTTGCTATAAGAGTGTCAATTTCTTTTGAGTATTCTATTTTAAATCTTTTAGGAAACTCTTTCACATATTTTTGTTGATGGATCATAGTTCCATTTGAATGTCTTTTAATTTGTAAGCCTAAAAAGAAATTAGGCTCACCTATCATGCTAATTTCAAATTCACTCCCCATTAGTTTAGCAAATTATTTACTTAGCTTTTCATAAGTTTCCCCAAAGATTACGTCATTTACATATATATATGTACTACCAAGAGATCTTTACCTTTTTCCTTCAAGAATAAGGTACTGTCAATTTTACCTCTCTTGTAGTCATGCTCAAACAAGAATTTTGATAGCCTTACATACCATGCTCTTGGAGCTTGCTTGAGCCCATACATTGTACACATGATCAGGATTCTCCTTGTTTTCAAACCCTAGAGGTTGCTTGACAAACACTTCTTCCTTTGGATAACCATTCAGGAAGGCACTCTTGACATCCATCTGGTGAAGGGTGAATTCCATGTAAGCAGCAAAGGCTATGAGGAGCCTAATTGCTTCCAATCTTTCCACGGGTGCAAAGGTTTAATCATAGTCTATGCCTTCCTCTTGACTATATCCTTGAACCACCAATCTTGCCTTGTTTCTTGTAACTATTCCATCCTCATCAAGTTTGTTTATGAAGACCCACTTTGTGCCAATCACTGATCTATCAAAGGGTCTAGGTACCAGATGCCAAACTTGAGTCCTTTCAAATTGGTTGAAGTCTTCTTACATTGCATTTAACAAATTTGCATCCTGCAAATCTTGAGCGACATTTTTTGGTTCAATCAAGGATAGAAAAGCATCAAAAGCACATATATTTTACAAAGAGGATCTGATTTTGATTCTAGATGTTGGATTAGTTATAATGTTCTCAATGAGGTGAGAACTTTGATATCTGTGTGGTTTTACATCCAACTAGTTATAGCTTGAAGATCCTACAGTGCCTTGTTGTTGTGGAACAGGATCAGGTACAGGTTCCAATGAGGTTTGAGAATTAGTTTGTTGTTCAGTTCCCCCTGCCATGTTGCCTGGGATGGATGAACCTGTTCCATCACTTGTTCCTTCCTCCAGTGTTGCTTCAGTTTGGTCTGAGTTTCTGACCAGCCCAATTTATTCATCTTCTTGTTCCTGTCTCTCAGAGAGAATGTTATTTTCATAAAAACAACACGTGCACTTTATTCAACACACATAGTTCTTTTATTATACACTTTATAAGCCTTAGTTTGTGAACAATATCCCAAGAATACTCCCTCATCACTTCTAGGATCGAACATACCTAGGGATCCTTGCCATTATTGTGCACAAAGAACTTACAGCCAAAGGCCCTAAGATGGGATATATTAGGCTTTCTCCATTTAAGTAACTCATAGGGAGTCTTCTCTACGAGTGGTCTAGTCAGGCACCTAATTATGATATAGCATTTAGTATTTATAGCTTCTACCCAGAAGCTATGAGGTAGTTTACTAGAAAGAAGCATGGTCCTAGCCATATCTTCAAGTGTCCTATTCTTTCTTTCAACCACTCCATTTTGTTGTAGAGTTCTAGGGGCAAAGAAGTTATGATCTATGTCATGCTCATCACAAAATTCAACAAATTTGGTATTTTCAAATTCAGTGTCATGATCAGACCTAATTGATGCAAGTTGATTTCCTAATTGTTTTTGGATTTTTCTAACAAAGGAAGTAAACATGCCAAATGCTTCATCTTTAGATGTTAGAAACAATGTCCAGGTAAATCTAGAATAGTCATCAACTAGCACCAATATATATCTTTTACCACCTCTGTTCAATGTTCCCATAGGACCACATAGATCCATATGGACCAGTTCCATTGTCCTGGTGGTACTTACTATTTTCTTACTTTTGAAAGAGGATCTTACCTGCTTCCCCCTTGCACAAGCCTCACAAAATTTGTCTTCCTTGAACTTAATGTTAGGGAGGCCTATCACTAAGTCTTTGGAGACTAATTTGTTGAGTTGACTTAGACTAGCATGCCCGAGTCTTTTGTGTCAAATGACGGGATCACTGTCCACCACACTCAAGCATGTTAATTCATTCTCTGACAGTGTGGACAAATCTATAATATAAATATTATTCACTCTTTTCCCTACAAAACAATCATGTCAGTGATAAGATCTATTACAAAGCATTTTGTAGAAGTGAATGCTACCAGGTTACCTCTGTCACACAGTTGTGACACACTGATCAGGATATATTTCAAGCCATCTATCAAGTAAACGTTCTCAATGGAACGTGTGTCATCCTTACCTACCATACCAACCCCAATGATTTCACCTTTCTTTCCATTTCCAAAGGAGATATTTCCTCCTTTGAGGTTCTCAAGTGAAAGAAAATGTTCCTTGTTGCCAGTCATGTGTTTTGAGAAACCACTGTCTATGTACCATATTTGGCTACTTCCTTTCACCCGAACCTACAAAAGACAATCATGGGTTAGTTTTAGTAACCCAAACTAGATTGGGTCCCTTTCTATAAGAGAAAAGATGAATTAAGTTCCTTTTATCCCAATTTGGTAACCATTTTTTCCTTTCAACAAAACTCTTATTCTTTTGACTGGCCTGCTCTTTTGCATTGCATTCAATTTTGTAATGACCAATCTTACCACAGTGGGTACAAATTTTGTTCTCAGGAAGAGCGAGGTACTTGCTTTTGGGATCCCATTTTGGTAGTTGAATCCCAAAGTCAAGTCCTCTTCTGTTGCTACTATGATTTTCTTGTAGCCATGTTAAAGCATCAGAGGATTTATTCCATTTGCATGTTCTGTCCAGTTCATGCTTAACCTTACCAAGTTCATCCTTCAACACTCTTATCTATTCATCTTTCTTATACTACTCATTCTTTAATTTTCCTACATTTTCTTCTAAGATGAGTTGAGAGTTGTCAGTTGTCTTCTTACTGGTTCCTAGTTTCAGTTTTAAATTTTCAGATCTTAACTCTAGGATATTTGTTACAAGTGGATGAACCCGGTTCTTCAGAGTAGTGTTTTCAGACACAGATTCACTTTCTCTGAGTTCTAGGTTCTTACACTTTGCTTTTAACATCACGCACTCCTTAGACAATTGTTCCTTCTCTTTATTTATTACTTTAGAATCATCAATGAAGTCAAGTAATAATTCAGAGAGTTTTTCTTTGGATAAGAACTTAATCTTGTCTTTGAGATGGGATATACTTACCTCTGATTCCTCATCTGATTCACCACTTCACATGAGTGTTTGTTCATCTCCATCTTCATCATCTGATTCTTTATCTGAACTTTCTCCCCAAGCAGCAACCATAGTTGTTGTTGATATTTTGTTTTTCCTGGGATGAACATGTTCCTTCTTCCGGTTCCTTCGTTCAGATCTTTTCGTTTTCTATTCAATTTCCCACTGAGGGCAGTTCTTGATGTGATGATCAGTTTTTCCACATTTGTAGCGTCCCTCATTGGTGGGTTCTTTTGGTGCCTTTTCCTTGTTGTAATTTCCACCTCTTGAGATGCCCTTTTTCCTCATAAGGTAATTTTTGAATTCCTTGGTGATCATAGCCCAGTTCTGCTCCCTCATCTTCCTCCAGTTCTGCTCCCTCAGTGATTCTCAGTGCCAGACTTCTTTCCTTCTTGGGAGCATCAATCTTCATTGTCTTCCTTCTAAGTTCATAGGCAGTGAGATTTCAAATTAGCTCATCCAAACTGAGGGTTGCCATGTACTTGGATTCCTGAATTACAGTGATCTTACTCTCCTAAGATATTGGTAGAACCCTTGTCAGAATCTTTTCAACTTTGTCTTCTTCAAGAATAGTCCTTCCAAGAGATTTTAGTTCATTAGTTAGAGTAGTGAACCTAGTGTACATCTCTTGGATGGTATCTCTTTCTTTCCTAAAGAAATTATCATATTGAGAATATAGTAGAGTACCTCTGGATCTTTTCACCAGAGCAGCTCCTTCATGAGCCACTTGCAAAGTGTCCCAAATTTCTTTGGCAGTAGTACATCTTTGAATTCGGCTGTACTCATCTGGGCCAAGTCCACACACAAGCCACTTCTTGGCCTTATCATTCTTTTCACATTTTCTTAAATCTTCATATGTGCAGTCCGCTCTTGTCTTCGGCACATCTATCCCTTCAACAATCTTCTTCATGGTGGCCAAAGGACCGTCAGTAACTATGTCCCATAGTTCATAGTCTTCACCAATTAAGTTATCCTTCATCCTGTTTTTCCACCTAGAGTAGTACAAGCCATTGAAGAGTGGTGGCCTAGCAGTTGATTGTCCTTCCCAGTTCCCAGGTGGTGCACTCATCTTGATCTTTTCCTAAGGTGTTAGCCTCTTCTAGGATAAGCTAGCTCTAATACCAATTGATGTTCTATACGTCAATACCACATAAGAGAAGAGGTGATTTGTGTGGTGTCCAATTTTCGCGTGCACTAGTTATAGAAGGAACGTGTTCTTATTTGTGTTCCAACTCCTACTGTTTGCGGAATAATAAATGCAGAAATTAAGAAACACAACAATTTTACGTGGAAAACACCTGGCTCAAAAGGTGAAAAAACCACGACCTACTTCCTAGTAGGATTTTCCCAAGCACGTCAGTAAATCAATGAGCCAAACAACATTTACAAAATAAACTCTTTTGTAAACCTACGGATTACCTCTAATCCCTTTATAGCAAACTAGCCTCTAGATATTTGCGACAAACTTCAAATTCGCTATAACTTGAACACTCAGTACCTATTACAATTGCTTTTAGATAAAGTTGGAAAGGTATTGTGATGACCCAAGGGGTCATTTTATTAATTTAGACTCCGTTCTAGGCTTAATAGGCCTAAAAAGATTTAAATTTAAATACCTTGATTTGCGTGCGCAGTCTAGGCATAAAACCAGAAAGCTGTTATGTGAAAATATGAGAAATAGTGCTTTTTAGAATTTAAATTTGATTATAGTTGACTTTGGTCAACATTTTGAGTAAATGGACCCACATCTGTGTTCCGACGATCCTCGGAGGTTCGTAATAAAATATAGGACTTGGCGTATGCCCGGAAATGAATTCTGAGGTCCCAAACCTTAGAAATCAATTTTTGAAAGAAATTATTTTGCTGAAATATGTATGAATTAAAGAAAAAAAATATTTTTTGAAACCATTGGTATCGGGCCCGTATTTTGGTTCCGGAGCCCGGTACAGATTTGTTATAGTATTTGAATACTATCGATGAAATTTGATGAGAATCGGAGTTTATTTGATGTGATTCGGATGTTCGGTTGAGAAATAGTGAAAGTTAAGGGTTCTTTAGAAAAATGATGGGTTTTGAGGTTAAATTCATAGTTTTACTTATTATTTTCATGACTTGATCGCACGTGCAAGTACGTATGATATTTTTAGACTTGCGTGCATGTTTGGTTTAGAGCCCCGAGGGCTCGGGTGAGTTTCGGGTAGGCTTTGGGATGTTTTTAACTTGTAAAAAAGAAATCTGCTGTCATAACAGTTTATGGAGCACTGGTGCTCCACGCTTTAAAAAAACAAATTAAAAAAAATGATAGCAACCATAACCTATTAAAACACCAATTCGGGCAGCAACCCTTTTCTTCATATTTTTCGAACTACTAAGCTCTAGAGATGATTTTCTTCACCCCAAGTTCATCCCCAAATTGTTGGTAATCAATTCTAAACTCTACTCTTTCAATTACCCAATATTTTTCATCATTTTTAAATAAAAAATCAAAACTTTTCAGGGTAAAAATTAAGAGTTTGAGTAGAATTAGGGAATTTTGTAAAAATTGAATTTTTACATCGAATAAGGTCTGATTTCAAAACTAATAGTATATATGGGTTCGTGGGTGAATGGGTAAACGTAATTTGGTCCAAACCCCGAGTTTAAACCAAGCGGTCCCGGGGTCGGGTTATTACTTTTTTTGAGAGAACTTAGGAAAAATCATATTTTTCAATAAAGTTAGTTCCTTTAGCATTAATTGATGATATTGAGTTAATTATGATTAGATTAGAGCAAGCTAGAGGTGAATTCAAAAGGAAAAGCGATAAATGAGCTGTGAGTGGCCTGCGAAATTGAGGTAAGTGTTTGGTCAAACTTTGACTTGAGGGAATAAGATGTAACGACCCGACCGGTCGTTTTGCATTATCGGACCCCGTTTCCCTAAATGTGACTTCCCATAGCGACTTCTTATGATTTATGACTTGCCTGGAAAAAAAAATTAATGTCATGAAAGATAAAGGGTACACAAATTAAAGAAAATGAGTTTTGTTGAAGGTGGCCGATTTTGAATAAAATACGGGTCGAGCGATAATACCCGATAATTATGGACTAGTACCATATAAGGTACCACATGACCATGATTGTAAGGTATATAAAGTGTGTTAAAAATGAGTAATATTTTAAGTAATTTGAGATAATTCTTAATTATGCGGATAATTGGTTAATTACCGGGTAACGGGACATTATCTAATTACCTAATAAGTGAATAAAGATTAAAAATCCTCACCCCACCCCCACGTGGCAACAAACCAATTCTTGCACAATGACTCTTAGTCATTTTTGTTAGGTGCCAAAATGACTACAAAACACTTCATTTCCAATGTTAAAGATCAACCTCCCTAATTAATTATAGGGATGGGTTAGAGATCTATTCATTTCAACTTTTCTCTTTCAGTTTCCAAAATTCTTCGTCAATTTCAAAATTTTCTTCCGAAGTACCTCAAGCTTCATTTGGTATTGAAATCTTCTAGAAACATTTCTTCATTGTGACAAACTTGTGAATTTAAAAAAAATGATGTTTGGTTTTGGATTTGTGTGATAGCGGTGTCGTTGTAACAGTGGAAGTTCTTTCTTATGCTTGTTTCCAAGACTATAAAGACCTTGTGAAAATGTGCTGGTCATTGTTCATTTTAGGTTGCTTCTTGAAGAGTAATATTCTTTGATCAAATAAGATTTATTACAGATACAGCTCTAAGGTTGTGATGTGATGTGACATCAAAAGCATAAGTCAATTCTTGTTAATCCCTTAAGGAACTCATGAAATCTATCTCGTTCAAAAACCCTCTAGTTCCTTTCCGAAAAATATCATACAGATTTTTCTACTCCAGTTACGAGTTCTCGGATGTAGAGTTCGGAGTTACGGGCACGTTCTTGGTCCGAGAGATAGATTCGACACGAGGTGAGTCTCCTTTCTAACCTTGTAAGAGGGAATTGTTCCCATAGGTANCCCATAGGTGTTCTATGTGCTGTGTGTAATTGTTTGTGGGGGCTACGTGCGTACAAAGTGACGAGAGTCCGTACGTAGCGGCTATGATTGTCATGTCCGGGTAGTTAGGCCCCACATCATGCTCTGTTTTCTACTCGTAATGAATTATATGTTATGAACCCTTGTTATATGTAATTTCATTTCTCTGAAGTTTATGGAAATTTAGCATAATATGAAGAATTGTTTTATGGAAAAATAATAAGAAAGGAATTGTTTTTACTAAAAATAATATGAAAGGAATGGTTACGGGAAGTAATAGTGAAAGTAATTGTTTCGGGAAAGCGGTATGAAAAGAAATTAATATAGTGTGTGCATGTGACCGCTTCGCAATTTACTTTCCGCGAGCGATGTGTGATTTCCCCTACTCTCATGGGATCGGGCCGTACGCCACGGCGGATTTAAAGATACTCCTATGGGATCGAGCCGTACGCCATGGTGGATTGAAAGGTATTTGTATATAATTGAGTTAGCACACGAGTCGTAGGTATGATTCGCGATCGTGGGAAGCTTTATGGTAATTGTATATAATTGAGTCAGCACATGAGTCGCAGGTATGATTAGAGACCGTGGGGAGCTTTATAATCGAGTCAGCACACGAGTCACAGGTATGATTCGCGATCGTGGGAAGCTTTATGGTAATTGTATATAATTGAGTCAGCACATGAGTCGCAGGTATGATTAGAGACCGTGGGGAGCTTTATAATCGAGTCAGCACACGAGTCACAGGTATGATTCGCGATCGTGAGGAGCTTAATGTTAAATCAGTATAATCGAGTCAGCACACGAATCGCAGGTATGATTCGCGATCGTGGGGAGCTTTACGACTATTCAGTGTTTATATACTACCTTACGACCACGGCCGGTTGTCTTATTCCTACATACGTATAACTATTTGTTACTGATTCATAGATGTTTACTTGTCAGTTATTTGAGGAAAAGAAAGTGGGAACCGTTATTTACTTTGATATTTGAAGAAAAAAGGGGTGGAAATTGTTATTTACTTATTTTCAGAAATTACTCGGATTTCAGTGCCTTATACTCACATTGTTGCTTATCTACCTTCACATGCTTACCACTTTCATTATATGCTGTCATACTACTATTGTTGGACCTTAGTGAGTGTCAAGTCAACCTCTCGTCACTACTTCTTCAAGATTAGACGGGATACTCACTGGGTACATATATGTTTATGTACTCATGCTACACTTTCTGTGCACTTTGTTGCACAGGTACCTACATAGTACAGTGATTGATTTGGCGACTTACTCAGGCTGCATTCATCTGGAGGCGTTCCGCAGCTGACAGAGTCTCCCTTCTATGTATTTACATTTTATCTCTGTTTTTTTTGTCCAATTTATTTCTCGGACAAGAGTTGTATAATTGTATAAATGCTTAGAAATTTCTCATGTACTTGTTTCACCGGGTTCTGGGTATGTGTTGGTATTTCTTTTATTATATTAAGTTGGTTTCCTGCCGTATGTAATTTATGGGAATTTTAATTTATTTGGTTATGAAATGCAGAAAAAGGCATGATTTCGAAAACGTTAAGCAGGAAGGTATTTTAACTAATTTAGGGGTTGGCTTTCCTGACAGTGTGTCCGGCGCCATCACGACCCATAGATTTTGGGTCGTGACAACGTGGTATCATAGCTTTAGGTTCCCCTAGGTTTCACGAGTCATGTGCGAGTCTAGTAGAGTCTTGCGGATCGGTACGGAGACGTCTGTACTTATCTTCGAGAGGCTACAGAGCTATTAGGAGTACTTCCCTTCTTGATTCCTCATCGTGCGATTTGATTCCATTAAGGCTTATGCCTATGTTGTTCTTACTTAATCTTACGCGTCGCGAAGCGCTTGTTATGAATCGGGAATTTGAGGAGTTGTAATGGTGCTACAAATATGATGCGTGATGTTTTCGTACATAGTTGATTGGGTTGTTGCTATCGCCCTGCAAAAGGATATTATGTTATTCCAGCTCAGTAGATGTGTGTCTGGGAGCCTTGAGACTAAGCTCATGATGTTAAGATGCTTACGGTCGGTTATCGCACGGTGTTGTTATGATGGTAAAATGCTTGCCCATATGTCGGGGTGATGAATGGCTCGAAGGGAGGTCTTCTCAGAGTGGGTTTCGAGATTTCAGTATTTGAGTTCCGGCAGAGGAAAGGCATTTGGACTATGAACGATCTGGTTCGGGTTGGTAAGGCAGTAAGACTTGGTGTTAACGAGCAAGGTGGAGTATTCACCTGTGTTGTGGTATCATTGTTTGATCAAATAACATGCGTTAAGTTCGCCGCTGTTATAGCTCTTTGGTTGCATTGGGTTAGAGTGTTGAAGAAGCGGTTGCCAGAGATCGTGGTGTGTAGTGGTTCAGAACTGAATAGTTACTTCTAATAAAGGAAGCTCGAGAAAGACGATCTTCGGGGAGTTTGAAGTCGTGGTGATCTGCTGGTTCAAGAGCCACAGAGAATGATATTGAATTGAGGCCGCAATTGAGAAGCATGCGATGAAGGGAGACAAGACATATGAGAAGTGTCAGGTGGCGGCTAAATCTCTAGATGCCAGGCGTCAGAGACGGAAGTCGGGTAGTTGCTTAAAGGAATGATTTTAACTAAGGGGGAGAGTGGCAGTGTAGCCTATGAGTTCAGTGGTAAGACGACTGCCTTCCTTGAAGAGGAGTTGGAGTGGTTTGAGAATTTTAGTGGACAGGGATTAGGTCCCTGAGCTTAATCTTAACTGTTGGTTATCGGCGGAAGGTTGGATGCAACAGGAAAAAGTGGTTAGGGACGAGGAAGGATGTTATATGGCGGTGAATTTGAAGATGTTGTACCGCATTTAGTAGGTGTCCATGAGAAGCGAACAGACGGGTAAAGTTGGTGAATGAGAACAAGCTTAGGGTGAAGTATTGATGTTGCAGACGTGTGTGCCGCAGCATTGTTGGAAAGTGTCAGTTGGTGAATTCCACAGGTGGGTTATCCCCTATGAGTAGGTCACCGATTATGTGATTGGCAAAGTTTCTCAAGGGATTATAGTGGCTATCCGGTAGGAGGCCGAATATGTGAAGGATGCTAGAGAATTTGAGTATTAATGGGATGCTAGAGAATTTGAGTATTAATGGGATGCTAGCTGGAGAATTTAGAAGAATTTGACAGATTGGTGAGCAAGATTTTGTTAAAAGAGGAGAAAGGATCTCAACAGTGTCTAGAATGGTGCAAGAAGTAGCTTCAAGCTAAGTGGGGGAGTTCCACCATCTGCGGTTGGGTTGTAAGATTGTGTTCTCATGGGGTTGCGGATTGTCAGCGTATTAGTACGTTATTTGGATCTGGTTGCACGCCGCAAAAATGTGATGATGAGTACGGTTCCCTACATTTATTTCTCTTATGTTATACTTCCTGTATTCCGAGGAAAGTTCATAGTAGTTGTGTGAGTTGAGTAGTCCCTTCCTGAGTCAATTCTTTATGTATCCTATTCGAGTTGTGCCATATTGGAGCATTGTGATATCGTGTGTGACGGTTGGTCATGTCTGGGGTGATTTGTGGTCTGAACAGTTCATACTGGGTAAGATGAGGTTATTGCATCAGGGATCAATGCGGTATGATTAAGTGAATGCATTAAAGGACAGTTACCCTTATTGGTTTGTAGTGAGATGGTGGTCTTAGTCAAGAGGAAAGATTCAATGTTTGGTTAACTCTGCAATTGGTTAGAATTTCTACACATCTCCTCTGTTGGGATGGTATCGTCAGCATTATAGCAGGATGTATGTGTATATCTTATAAAGTGTATTGAGAGCATCAGATTCGTAGAATTTTGGCTATTAAGGTTC
The DNA here is from genome assembly GCA_005239495.1 of Nicotiana undulata. Lineage (NCBI taxonomy): Eukaryota > Viridiplantae > Streptophyta > Magnoliopsida > Solanales > Solanaceae > Nicotiana > Nicotiana undulata. Next base: position 18,095 of record ML275427.1, on the reverse strand, counting down.
AGGAAGCGTCATTGTGGTTAGATGATGGATTATGCGGTGTATGGTGCTAATCTAGCAAAGGTACACAGTTGTGTTCTGGTACCTCGTGTAGTGGTCGATACGTTGTTCATATATTAGAAAACAGGCCTGGCAGAGAATTTCCGATGTTGGAACTGATTTCGGAACTTGCTGCATGGATAAAGGAGGATATCTTCATATTTTATCAAGCTTACACGTTCAACTGGGTTGTGGCCGCACAGGAAGGTGCATGAGGTGTGAAGCAGTGATTCCAAATAACTCAAAAGCAGTTCTTGGCACGTTCGAGGACGAACGTCTATTTAAGCGAGGGAGAGTGTAACGACCCGACCGATTGTTTTGCGTTATCGGATCCCGTTTCCCTAAATGAGACTTCCCATAGCGGCTTCTTATTATTTATGACTTGCCTGGAAAAAAATAATTAGTGTCATGAAAGATAAAGGGTACACAAATTAAAGAAAACGTGTTTTGTTGAAGGTGGCCGATTTGGAATAAAATACAGGTCGATCGATAATACCCGATAATTATGGACTAGTGCCATATAAGGTACCACATGACCATGATTGTAAGGTATATAAAGTGTGTTAAAAGTGAGTAGTATTTTAAGTAATTTGAGATAATTCTTAATTATGCGGATAATTGGTTAATTACCGGGTAACGGGACATTATCTAATTACCTACTAAGTGAATAAAGATTAAAGATCCTCACCCCACCCCCACGTGGCAACAAACCAATTCTTGCACAATGACTCTTAGTCATTTTTGTTAGGTGGAAAAATGACTACAAAACACTTCATTTCCAAGGTTAAAGATCAACCTCCCTAATTAATTATAGGGATGGGTTAGAGATCTATTCATTTCAATTTTTCTCTTTCAGTTTCCAAACTTCTTCGTCAATTTCAAAATTTTCTTCCGAAGTACCTCAAGCTTCATTTGGTATTGAAATCTTCTAGAAACATTTCTTCATTGTTACAAACTTGTGAATTTAAAAAAATGATGTTTGGTTTTGGATTTGTGTGATAGCGGTGAAAGTCGCTGTAAGAGTGGAAGTTCTTTCTTATGCTTGTTTCCAAGACTATAAAGACCTTGTGAAAATGTGATGGCCATTGTTCATTTTAGGTTTCTTCTTGAAGTGTAATATTCTTTGATCAAATAAGTTTTATTACAGATACAACTCTAAGGTGGTGCTGTGATGTGACATCAAAAGCATAAGTCAATTATTGTTAATCCCTTAAGGAACTCATGAAATCTATCAAGATTTCAACCTCATTCACATAGTTCATCCTACACAAAAGTATATAATTGACTTTGTTCTCCAAAATGGTGTTAACTTTTCGTTCAAAAACCCTCTAGTTCCTTTCCGAAAAAAATCATACGGATTTTTCCTACTCCAGTTACGAGTCCTCGGGTGTAGAGTTCGGAGTTGCGGGCGCGTTCTTGGTCCGAGAGGTAGATTCGACACGAGGTGAGTCTCCTTTCTAACCTTGTAAGAGGGAATTGTACCCATAGGTGTTCTATGTGCTCTGTGTAATTGTTTGTGGGGGCTACGTGCGTACAAAGTGACGAGAGTCCGTACGTAGCGGCTATGATTGTCATGTCCGAGTAATTAGGCCCCACATCATGCTCTATTTTCTACTCATAATGAATTATATGTTATGAACCCTTGTTATATGTAATTTCATTTCTCTGAAGTTTATGGAAATTTAGCATAATATGTATGAATTGTTTTATGGAAAAATAATAAGAAAGGAATTGTTTTTACTAAAAATAATATGAAAGGAATGGTTACGGGAAGTAATAGTGAAAGGAATTGTTTCGGGAAAGGAATATGAAAAGAAATGAATATAGTGTGTGCATGTGACCGCTTCGCAATTTACTTTCCCCGAGCAATGTGTGATTTCCCCTACTCTTATGGGATCGGGCCGTACGCCACAGCGGATTTAAAGATACTCCTATGGGATCGAGCCGTACGCCACGGTGGATTGAATGGTATTTGTATATAATTGAGTCAGCACACGAGTCGCAGGTATGATTCGCGATCGTGGGAAGCTTTATGGTAATTGTATATAATTGAGTCAGCACATGAGTCGCAGGTATGATTCGCGACCGTGGGGAGCTTTATAATCAAGTCAGCACACGAGTCGCAGGTATGATTCGCGATCGTGGGGAGCTTTACGACTATTCAGTGTTTTATACTACCTTACGACCCCGACCGGTTGTCTTATACATACGTATAACTATTTGTTACTGATTCATAGATGTTTACTTGTCAGTTATTTGAGGAAAAGAAAGTGGGAACCGTTATTTACTTTGATATTTGAAGAAAAAGGGGGTGGAAATTGTTATTTACTTATTTTCAGAAATTACTCGGATTTCAGTGCCTTATACTCACATTGTTGCTTATCTGCCTTCACATGCTTACCACTTTCATTATATGCTGTCATACTACTATTGTTGGACCTTAGTGAGTGTCAAGTCAACCTCTCGTCACTACTTCTTCAAGATTAGACGGGATATCACTGGGGACATATATGTTTATGTACTCATGCTACACTTTCTGTGCACTTTGTTGCACAGGTACCTACATAGTACAGTGATTGATTTGGCGACTTACTCGGGCTGCTTTCATCCGGAGGCGTTCTGCAGCTGACAGAGTCTCCCTTCTATGTATTTACATTTTATCTCTGTTTTCTTTGTCCAATTTATTTCTCGGACAAGAGTTGTATAGTTGTATAAATGCTTAGAAATTGCTCATGTACCTGTGTCACCGGGTTCTGGGGATGTGTTGGTATTTCTTTTATTATATTAAGTTGGTTTCCTGCCGTATGTAATTTACGGGAATTTTAATTTATTTGGTTATGAAATGCAGCAAAAGGCATGATTTCGAAAACGTTAAGCAGGAAGGTATTTTAACTAATTTAGGGGTTGGCTTGCCTGACAGTGTGTCCGGCGCCATCACGACCCATAGATTTTGGGTCGTGACATAAGACTCCCCACTTGTTTTCTATGTGGAATGCATGGGTGTGGTGTATAGGTGAGGTGACGAGTATCTATGCACCACCAAAACGGCTTGTTAAACATGATCCTTTTTCCAGTCCCCAATTTAATTGATCTCGGTCTTAATTTTGTTAGTTATTGTTTCCATGACTACTAGGCCTCATTACTTTTCTTTTAAATATTATTTGGTTATTTTAGAAATATATTGGTTGTGAATGTAGTTCTCTTGGGAGAACAGAAATATTGAGAAGTTTGACACTATGTTGGGATTATATATATATGTCACGACCCCAAATCCTAACAGGTCGTGATGGCGCCTATCGTGGAACTAGGATAGCCCACCATCACATAACTAAACATTTATTTTAATATAATTTCTCAAATCATTAATAACAAGCATAATAAGTATAAAAATTCCTCTAAGTCTCTAAGCAAGCATAATATAATCTGACAGTCTAAACAACTCCCACAAGACTGGAGTCAACCGATCACGAGCATCTAAGAATAAAACTAACTTTGCTAATGTCATAAACAATGTGTAGGAATAAAATACTAATACTAATAAAGGAGGGAAATGGAGAAGCTGTGGACGCTGGACAACTACCTCGAAATCCCAAAAGCTGACGATAACGAACTCGGATGGCTACTGCTCCGAACCAGTACCTGGATCTGCACACAGAGGTGCATGGAGTAATGATGAGTACTCCAACTCAATAGTAATGAGAATAAATCACATTCTAAAGAATAAGAATAACACAACAACAAATACACCGATCCACAAAACAGTAAAATGCCACGTCCCGATAAAGTATACGTAAGTTCGAAAACCAGTTTCCGTGAAAATCCTTTGAAACAAGTATAATTTCAAATGTTTCTCCATAAAACTCCCAAAAATATCAGTTTGAAAGATGAAACGAATCATAATCAAAACTCAGTAAAATATCATCATAAAACTGCCCCTCGGGCATAATCATCACTCAAAAAGATTCCCGTAGCACCTCACCATCACTCACTAACAGTCACTCAGAATCTCACAGTCACTCATACCTCCCAATCACTCATCACTCATCACTCGACACTCATCACTCGGTAGGTACCTGCGTTCACTGAGGGGTGTGTACAGACTCCGGAGGGGCTCCTACAGCCCAAGCGCTATAAATAAGCCAAATCATGGCATTAATAATCTCTCAGGCACTCGGCCTCTCTCATATCATAATATCCTCACAATATTGGCCCTCGGCCTCACTTAGTCAGACACTCTCAACATGCCACTCAGGCCATAAATAAACAGGGTTCTCGACCCAAAACAGTATTTCATTTCAAGAAATAGTAATATCATCAAATAGGAGTGTCAACAATTTCACAATAAAGACTTAGTGTAAAATCATAGTTTCAAAGTGAGAAATATCAGTAAAATAGCCCCCCAAGGGGTTAAAACAGATCGGCACTAGGCCCCAAACATGGCTTACAACCCAAGTATAACAAAACATAGTAATACTAATAACCATATGCTTTAAAAGCAGTTTCGCAACTCAATAGTTGCCCAAAAAGGAACATCTTTCAAAATTTCCAATTCGTGCACGCCCCACACTCGTCATCCAGTGTGTGCGTCACTCCAAATCTGTGAAAGGATGTAAAGTTCGGGGTTTCATACCCTCAGGACAGGATTTAAAGACATTACTTACCTCGAACTAGCCCGAAAAGCTACTCCATAACACGCTTGCCTCTTGAATCAACTTCCGAGTGCTCCAAATCTACCAAGATCAGATTTTTCTCATCAAAATATGCTAAGGGAATGAATTTCCAAATAAAAAATATCAATTTTAGCACAAAAACCGAAATTAGCCAAAACCCGAACCCCGGGCCCGCATCTAGGAACTCGACATAATTTATACCAAAACGATCTTCATCATCTTGTGAGTCCGTACATATAAAGAACTCTGAAATCGGAGTCTGTTTGACCCCTCAAATCATCCCTAAAAGGTCTCATAATCTCAAACACTAACTTCACCTTTTTTTAAATTGATTTTCCCCAATTTAACTATGTTAATTTAGTCCTTAATCACATATAATTGGGTTATGGGTCCGAAATCCTTACCTCAATGAAGAACAATCGTTTTCTCTCTTCAAAATCGCTCCAAAAGCTCTATTCCCATTCAAAAATGGTGGAAAAGTGGGCAAAGGTCGCGGATTAATTTAATATAAACTGCCCAGGTTTTTACCAATACACAATGCGTTTGCGTGAGGGCCCACGCGATCGCATAGCACTGACCACGCTCCCCCACGCGATCGCAATCACAGCCCCGCATTCGCATTGCCTTACCCCCCTTATCCAGCCCACGCGCCTCAACACAATGCGATCGCACCAGCCTTCATGCGATCGCACTGCTTTGCCTTCACACACTTCGCGATCGCATAGCACAAATTTTTTGCCTACCTCAATTTAACTCTACGCGATCGCATAAACACCTACGCGATCACAATGAATGAATTTTAGCTGTCAAAACACTAGAAAACAACAGATTCCCTAAGGCCAAAAATGCCCGCTTGAGCATCCGAAATGCACCCGAGGACCTCGGGACCTCAACCAAACCTACCAACATGTCCTATAACATCATTCGAACTTAGTCGAGCCTTCAAAACATCAAAACACCAAAATCACATAGAATTCAAGCCTATGAACTTTGAAATTTCTAAATTCCACCAACGATGCCGAAACTATCCAAAACACCTCCGATTGACCTGGAATTTTGCAGACATATCCAAAATGACATTACGGACCTGTTCCAACTGTCAGAATTCCATTCCAACCTCGATAGCCTATTTTTTTACTGCCGATCGGAAATCGCCAAAAACTAACTTTCGCCAATTCAAGCCAAATTCTACACCGGACATCACAAAAATATTCCAAACACACTCCTAAGTCCCAAATAACCTAACGAAGCTATTCAAACTATAAAATCCTCAATCCGAGTTCGTTTACCAATAAGTGAACTCTCAAATGACTTTTTCAATTGTAAGGCTATTTTTAGAGACTAAGTGACTCAATTCTCACTACAACCATTCCGATTCGGTGCCTACCAACTCTAACACATCGTAAACAGTATAACCAACTTATGAAAAGGCAAAAATAGTAAATATAATGTAGGTTTTACGTAACGATCGACCGGGTCGTTACAATATATATTTATGTCAATTTTCTTGGCTATTTACATTGTTGTTGTTTAAAGTTTACGGGTTATACTATTTTTTGTTCGAAACTTTCAATCATAAATTGGTGTGATGAGGGTGAATAAATTGGTGTGATAAGGGTGAATTAATTGGTGTTATAAGGGTGAATAAACTGGTGTGATAAGGGTGAATAAATTGGTGTGATAAGGGTGGATAATTGGTGTGATAAGGATGGATAATTGATTGTGATGTTGTGAATAGGCGGGATCGGGTTGCACGCCGCAGAATGACTGTGAAAATGGGAAAAAAATAATGTTTTTACTGATTTTTAAACTTTAAATGATTTGGAAACTCTTGATTTGCTCTACACTTTTTCTTATATTTAGTACATGTGATTATTTCAAAGTAAGGTTTGGAAACTTGGAAATTTACTTGAGAGTTGGTTATAGATCAGGCCTGGAAAAGGCGGTTGAGTTATTTTATTGTTATTGCAATACTTGTTCATTTATTTATTTTGATTTCTTTCTTGGTTTATATAATATCGTTACAGTTCATATTTTTAAAGCCCCGCCGTAGTCTCGTCACTACTTCGTCGAGGTTAGGATCGGCACTTACTCAGTACATGGGGTCGGTTGTACTGATACTACACTTTGCACTCTTTTGTGCAGATCCAGGTGCCGGCCAACAGTAGGGATATTTAGAGCAGCTATTTATTTTTTTGGAGACACGAGGTATATCTGCCGGCGTTCGCAGATTCCGAGAGTCTTCTCTTAGTTCGTAGAGACTTTTTTATATTTTTCAAAACAGTTATATTATTTCTTTCAGCCCATTATTTTTAGTATTCTTTAGTAGTTTGTGAATTGTGACACCAGACCCTGGAGTAGTCTTAGATTTATTTATATAATTAGTTCGTGGCTCGGTTTATTTAAGTGTTTATTATTTTATATTTGGAATTATTCATTGAAAGTCAGTAGCTTAAGTTTATTTTATAATTGTTTATTATGTTTAAATGGATAATCAAAGGAAAATAGCTAATCGAATTCTAACATTAGCTTGCCTAGAAAGTGTGGTGTTAGGCGCCATCACGATCCCTAAGGTTGGGAATTTGGGTCGTGACAAGTTGGTATTAGAGCACTAGGTTTCTTAGGTCTCACAATTCACGAACAAACTTGGTAGAGTCTGAAGGATCGGTACGGAGACGTCTGTACTTATCTCTCAGAGGCTATGAAGTTAGGAGCAATTTCGCTTCTATTCTACTCTATCGTGCGAATTTATTCTACCATTGATGATTAAACTTTTCTATTCTTGTCCTCTCACAAATCTTGACCACACGCAAAGCGTCTACAACCGGATAAGAGATGAATCCCCAATGACAATTACGATTAGAGGAAGGGATAGAAGCAGAGCTCAGACTAAAGCTCGAACATCAGCACCTATTGTACAGTCTCAAATGGATCTAGACGCGGAGGTTCTAGCTCAGTCGGTACATGTTGGACTAGCCCATATCCTAGAAGGATTTATAGCTACTTCAGTATTGCATGACAAGGGGATAGTTGAAAGCAACGGGGTTGATTTATATGAGTTGTGAAGTTTAACATTGTGGATTATCAGGCATTGTGACCTATGACTTCGTGCCAAGTGGAAAAGTCCACCGTTAAGGAATAGATTGCGGGGTCATGTGTTATATCGATTTTGGCTTTGAATGCATAAGGCCGGAGATGTTGCAAGAGATAAAGCTGGGAATTGCGGTATGTCAGTCTACTTAATAACCCTATACCTCAGTACCAAAGGAGTTATATAGACAACTCTTAATCTATAGAAGGTCTACTCAGAGTGGAAGTCATGGTTGCGGGTTTTGTGGTGTTCCAGAGGGAGTACAGTGGTTGGCAAGCTTCTAGACTATATGGTTCGTGACAAGGTTTATCTGTATAAAGCTCTACTTTTGGGACCATCATGCATCAATAGAGATGAGAGTTACCCCAAAAGAATGATGAAAAAGGATATGAATAAATGGGGCAGCTCAACAGTGTCGAGTCAGCATAGTAAAAGAAGAAATGGGCGCCCGATATTTTTAGTAAGCCTATGAAGAGGACGACCAGCCAATGGAACACCAACTACTTGACTCAGTTCTCATAAATGTTATTGAAAGAGTTTGTTTCTCGGACTCTCCATAATGCGTGGCGCATAGGTTTTGAACGGTTGCGTCAGGTCACCATGATGATGTCAGAATATGCCATCATGTTCGATAAGCCAGCCCATCACACTCCTACTTCGGTTTATCTAGCTAGAGACTGAGTCCAGAGACTCACTAAAGGACTCAGATATGATTGTAAAAATGTTGTACGACTTAGGGCAGGTTAATACTTCTTTTCGGCGAGTGATAAAAAATTTCCTAGACTTGGGAGAGTCATATTTCATCAGAACACTCAGGATACGTGCCCCATTGTAGTTATAACTTAACGTACATGACCTGGGGAAAAAGGAGTCGAATGTCGAAAGTGGAGGTCAGATTCCTAGAGGTGGAGACCCATCCTGTTGATATATTTTCTATGGTATGGCTGAGGTCGTTACATTAAATGGTTTCATTACAAGAACAATCTCTAGTTATTATAAAGTGATAATTTCCTTAACTTGATACGGTTATGCGTATCTAATAAATTTCTTCTAATATGCTCCACTCATGGGTGAGCTTCGTAACTCTGAAATCTACTTATGTGAACACTGGTATTGAGAAATTCTATGGAGATAGCTATGTCTATCATTACGTGTTGTAATTTTGTTTAACGGAAAATATTTAAAGGAAGAAAAGGTTTTCGAGTGGCACGATATGCATATTACTTGTGATTCAGAATTGAGGGGGAGATCCTCGTATTTTAATATGATTTGATATGTTTTGATTAGGCTACGGGCCGTGGTGGAAGTTTTGCAAGGATGAGATATTTATGATGAAAAATTCTTGTGTTTAAATTCTCCCTTGTGAAATTAAAATCTTACTCTAGTATTAAATGGATAATCAAAGGAAAATAGCTAATCGAATTCTAACATTGGCTTGCCTAGCAAGTGTGGTGTTAAGCGCCATCACGATTCCTAGGGTTGGGAATTTGGGTCGTGACAAGTTGGTATCAGAGCACTAGGTTGCTTAGGTCTCACAATTCACGAACAAACTTGGTAGAGTCTGAAGGATCGGTACGGAGACGTATGTACTTATCTCTCAGAGGCTATGAAGTTAGGAGTAATTTCGCTTCTATTCTACTCTATCGTGCAAATTTATTCTACCATTGATGATTGAGCTTGTCTATTCTTGTCCTCTCACAAATCTCGACAACACGCAAAGCGTCTACAACTGGACAAGAGATGAAGCCCCAATGACAACTACGATTAGGGGAAGAGATAGAAGCAGAGCTCAGACTAAAGCTCTAACATTAGCACCTATTGTACAATCTCAAATGGATCTAGACACAGAGGTTCTAGATCAGTCAGTATCCCACACCATTAGCCAATATTAACTCATAATAATAAAATGGAGGTAGTAAAAGTGATAGCTCTAAAGATATTAATGTAAGCTCGTTCATAGTTATGGAAAAGTAGATGTGTTTTTCAAGTATAGCAGTCAAGTCCGGGTATTACAACTGAAAATCAACTAAACATGAGTTTACCGATAGAACTGTATTTCCTATTCACAAAACCGGATAAGAATTTCCAGTTACCAATTATGATGAGAAAAATACATCTTTATGCCTACATGTCAATATACATGTCGAGTCATCAATTATCATTTACCGTCTAGCATGAGGAATATACATATATATGCCTACATGTCAAATGTACATTTCAAATCATGAATGTCACAATACCGTCTAACATGAGGAAAAAATGCATATCAATGCCTACATGCCAAGCATGCATGTCACATGAATGATTTCACGGTTATGTTCCCAAGTACTCTCACCCTTAACATACTCAAGACGTCTGCTTCAAATTCCCACTTCATCACATACACAAAATCACTACGTGATGTACATGTGCATGGATCATAAGCCCCTCACCAAAGCACGTGTATATATATCATATATGTCTGCGCTCACTGCTAGTATGTTAGGCTCCAGAGGGGTGAATCCTGCCCAAGCGCTAATCAAAAGCTAATAAGACCTGATAGGGCATGCAACCTGATCCACAATAATAATAATAATAATAATAATAATAATAATAATAATAATACTAATAATAATAATAATAATAATAATAATAATAATATGGCCAATATGGCATGCTGTAGCATGCAACCTGATCCACAATAACACTCATAGAACGGCTCTCAGGCCCACCACAATCATCAATCTCTCAAGTCTCAAGGGCTCAGAATCGCGTACCACTCAGTCCAAACAATGATGACATGTGATGTAACAGTGAATGATGAACAGAGACTGAGATATGTTATGCAAATGAAAAATCATGAATGCTTATGTAATTACATTTAGAGGAGAAAACTCAAAACAACAGAAATAGCTTCATTATGTCTCAACCGAATAAGTACATAGTGTCACGACCCCAAACCTATGGGTTGTGATGGCGCCGGACACCACTGACAGGAAAGCCGACCCCTTAATCAGTTGCAACACTTTCCTGTTTAACATTTTAGAATCGAAGCCTCTTCTTGCATTTTCATTATTAAATAGATAAATTTCGTAATTTAAATATGGCAAGAAAACCAACTTAATACCGAAAAGAAATACCAAGACATCCCCAGAACCCGGTGACACAAGTCCATGAGCAATTTCTAAGGATTTATACAATTATACAACGCTTGTCCAAAAAACAAATTGGAAAAAGGCAATAAATATAAAATGTAAGTACACAGAAGGGAGACTCCGGCAGCTGTGGAACGCCTCTGGAAGAATGCAGCCCGAATAAGTCTCCAAATCAATCACTGTACTATAAAGGTACCTGTGCAACAAAATGCACAGAAAGTGTAGCATGAGTACATATACATATATGTACCCAGCGAGTATCCCGTCTAATATCGAAGAAGTAGTGACGAGAGGTCGACTCGATACTCACTAAGGTCCAACAGTAATATTATAAAATAGGATATAAGGAGAGCAGTAGACATGTAAATAGTGCACCACAATTGTGAAGAGAATACATAGTTTCCAAGTAAATATTGAAAGCAGTAACAACTCACCTGTCTATTTTCCCAAACATCTGTCAAATCATAAATCAGGAAAAACGGTACTAAACAGTCATGCGCACACAGGAGTAAGACAACCGGCCGGAGTCACAAGGAAGAATTGCTATGCACTGCCGAGGATCGACCGGCCCATACCAAGAGTGCATGCTTACCAATAATCATGTCAAGAACAACTATGCACTGCCGGGGATCGACCGGCCCGTACCAAGAGTGCATACTTACAGTGTAATCAAATCATATCATAGCATAACTTCGTCCATGCACTGCCGGGGATCGACCGGCCCGTACCAAGAGTGCATTCTTAATTAGTTCCCTGTGCACTGTCGGGGATCGACCGGCCCGTACCAAGAGTGCACTATAAATCCGCCGTGGCATACGGCCCGCTCCCATAAGAGTGAAGGAAATTACATATCGCTCACGAGATGTAAATTACGAAGCGACAACATGCGCACACATAATGAAAAGTTCATTTCACCACAATCCTTTCCCGTTATTTAAGTAAATGAAAGCTCGGTGAAAAAATAATATCTTACATGAGTACAAAACTTATAAGTCATTTATTTTCCTTTCATAATACTTTCCATAAATAAATTCTTTCATATTACTTCCCGTAAGTCAATTCATTTCATAATAATTTTCCGTGAAAACAATTTTCCTTCCATATTATTTTAAAATCCATAAATCTCAGAGAAACAAAACCACATAACAGGATATTATAACATACATATAATTCATTACAAGAAGTATACAGGGCATGATGTGGGGCCTAACTACCCGGACATAACAATAGTAGCCGCTACGTACGGACTCTCGTCACTTGGTACGTACGTAGCCCCAGCAAACAATTACATATAGCATATAGAACACCTAAGGGGACAATTCCCTCTTACAAGTTTAGAAAGGAGACTCACCACGCTCCGAAGGTTCATCACCGGCTTCCAAGCCTCTACGACGACTAAAATGGATGCGCAACGCTCCCAAACTATCCAAATAACGATAATTCAATGAAAATATACTCAATAGATCATAACCAATTCAAATTACAAAGTTCCTCAGCCCGGCTCAATGAAATGACCAAAATGCCCTCGAGCCCACGTGCCCGGACCTCGAAATTTCTTGAAAAAAATCCCTACCCGAAGCTTTACTAATTCAATTACACTTTTTACTCAATTATTCATGCTCAATTTGTGGCTAAAAGCCAAATTTCCAAATTTCTAGGTTTTCTTCAAAATACTAATTTTTCCACAAACTTTCCTTAATTTTCATGTTCTAATCCATGTAATAATCTTGTATCTAACTTGGAAATAAGTAGAATGATCTTACCTCTGAAGCTTGGTTGGAATCTTCCTTGAAATGCTCTCAAAATCCGTCCATGGCATATGTAAAATGAGAGAGAAATGCCAAAATCCCGTTTTAAATCAACACTGCCCAGAACCAACACCTATGCAATCGCAACATCTTGCCAGCGATCGCACAGGTCACCTGCTTCCTCCCTCCGTGATCGCATACACCGCCCGCTATCGTACAAGCCGCCCAGCCTTCCCTTCCGCGATCGCACTGCACTTCCGCAATCGCATAGGCCAAAAACCCGGTCCTCTTAAATCATTCTCCGCGATCGCACACAAGGGACCGCGATCGCATAAGAAAAACTCACCCCCTTCACCTTTCTTCTTCGCGATCGCACAGCTAAGGCTGCGATCGCATAGAACACCAGCAGCACCAGAAACTAGCAACAGCAAATTCACCCCGAAATGACCCGAAACCACCCCGAAACACACCCGAGGCCCTCGGGACCCCGTCCAAACACACGACTCAGTTCCATAACATCTCGCGAACTTTCTTGGGGCTTCAAATCATCTTAAACAACGCCGAAATCACTAATCGCTCCGAAATTCAACTTTATGAACTTGGAAATTACTAACTTCCACATTTGATGCCGAAACCTATCAAACCACGTCCGATTGACCTTAAATTTTGCAAGAAAGTCATATTCAACATTACGGACCTGCTCCAACTTCCAGAATCGCATTCTGACCCCGATATCAAAATTTCCATTTCCGGTCGAATTGTTCAAAAACCTTCAGTTTTCTATCTTTAGCCAAATGACCTTAAATTGACTTCCAGATATCTGAATTCACTTCTGATTGCGCTCCCAACTCTAGAATCACCATACGGAGCTATTCCCAGACACGAAATCCCAAACGGACATCAATATCATTGAAATGTACTTCAAGTCAAACTTAGGAAACTTTCTTAAAATACTGACTTTCCACACTATACGCTGAACTGCTCCCGGGTTATCCAAAACCCATTCTGGACATACACCCAAGTCAAAAATCATCATACGAACCTACTGGGACCCTCGGATCTTGATTCCGAGGTCGTTTACTCAAAATCCTAGCCTTACTCGATTTCTTCAACTTAAGACTTCTGAAATGAGAATTTTCTTTAAATTCAACTCCGATCTTCCTGAATTTCAATTCCGACCATATGCACAAGTCAATATACCTGAAATGAAGATGTTCGTGACTCCCAACTGCTGAACGACGCGCTGGATCTCAAAACAACCGGTCGGGTCGTTACACATAGCCTAAACATGATTTCTAACATGAACGAAAGCTCAATTACTCTGACAAGTAAGCATTACACATATAGACAAGATATAACAACAAAACAAGTTCAGTCATAGTCTAATATTCAACTTGAATCATTATTATCATGGTGCACGCCCACACACTCGCCACAAAGCATGTGTGTCACCCCAATACATCTCTTATTATATATTTCTCAGGGTTAAATACCGTCAAATCCAAGTTTTGATATGTTACTTACCTCGAACAAGAACAATCCAATATAGAGCAAGACAAACAGTACTCTAGAAACGCCATCCCACGCATAACAACCTCCTAATGGCTCAAAACTACCCAAATGAAACTCAAAAATATCAAAAAAAGCCTAAGGAAACAATCCCAAATGATAAAGGTAGAATCCATACATATTTACTCAATGTCTGCCAAAAAGTCAAACCTGGGCCCGTACCTCGAAACCCGAAAAAACTAACAAAATATTACAACCCTTCAATTACGAGTCCAACCATACCAATTAACTCAATCGAAGTCTGAATCGATGTTCAAATCTTAAAAATTCACTTTAGGAAAGTTTAGAAACACCCCCATAAATTGTATTTAAAACTCATAATCCAAATGCAAATTGATGAGTTGCATTTTGTTTTGATGACTTAACAAACTTTTATGCGAAGAATCAGGTAGGGGATCTACTGCACATACAGCATCAAAGCAATCCACATCCTCAGGAATTCTGGATCACGTTCTACTAAGGACATATCAGATGAGGGACCTGCTCCCTCATCTGACATACAGGCACCGGAGCACATCGACTTGACAACCTTGGAAAATTGTGCCAGTCAAGTGACTGCTTGTCACTGCTCACGCCTCAGGGCAGCAGCAGTGCAGAAGTCACTTCCTTATGGATTGAACCTTATATCCTTAAGGTTTTAAGCATCCTTCTTGAAATATGTGATGAATGATGATATCTTGAAGCAAGAGCAATAATCTTCCTACTTGAGCTTTTGACAAAAAGGAATATTCAAGCATTAAGTTCTCTCAAGCATTAAAGACTCAAGAGCTTCAAGAGCAAGAAGACAACTCCACTAAGGTTTACAAACGTGCTCATCAAGTATTGATAATGTCCTTAGTTGAGTTGTAATCTTGTACTTTGTTTTTCATGGTATCCTACTAGCTTTTGTAGAAGCAACCAAGTAGGAATCTTTTTCACTTTTTATTCTCTTGATCTCACTGTGACTAAAGGTAGTCATGAGTCAAAGTCTTTGTAACTAGAGAGTTTCAAAGTGGCTTGTAATAGTGGTTGCAAGTTAGTGTGTCAAAGTCTTTGTAAGGTTGCCTTTCAAAGTGGCTTGTAATAGTATAGATTACAAGTTAGTGAAGTTGAAATCCTACAAGTGTAGGTCGTGGTTCTTTTGTCCCCTTGAGTGGGATTTTTCCACGTTAAAATCCGCCGTCTCCTTGTGCACTTCGTCTAGCTCATAACTCTGTGGAAACTGGTACCTCTACTGTTTGGTGGACCCCTACAAACCATCAATTGGTATTACAGCAGGCTCTTTCTAAACGGTTAACACCAGAAAGGATCTGTAATGGCTGCTCCACCAAACTTCGAAGAAGGTCAGTCCACCTATCGACCTNTAACACCGAGAAAGGATCTGTAATGGCTGCTCCACCAAACTTCGAAGAAGGTCAGTCCACCTATCGACCTCCAAGGTTCAATGGTCAATACTATGGATGGTGGAAGACTCGCATGCATGACTTCATAATGGCTGAAGATTCAGAGCTATGGGACATCATCTGTGATGGACCTCATGTTCCCATGCATAAAGTAGGAGAAGTGGGACTGCTTGTGCCAAAAACAAGACTTGACTATAATGAAGCTGATAGGAAGGCAGTTGAAAAGAACTTTCGAGCTAAGAAGATCTTAGTTTGTGGGATAGGCCCTGATGAATACAACAGGATTTCTGTTTGCCAAACGGCCAAAGAAATTTGGGAGGCACTGCAAACAGCTCATGAGGAACAACTCAGGTAAAACAATCAAAGATAGACATGCTTACTACCGAGTATGAGCTGTTCAAAATGAAGGAGGATGAGAATATACAAGATATGCATACCAGGTTCACTTCCATTATAAACGAACTTCACTCTCTAGGCGAAGTCATTCCCAGAAACAAACTAGTGCGAAAGATTTTGAGTGTGTTGCCTAGTTCTTGGGAAAGCAAGGTAAATGCTATCACTGAGGCAAAGGATTTGCAGGTCCTAACAATGGATGAGCTGATAGGGAACCTGAAAACCTATGAGATGAAGAGAAGGAAAGACAGTGAAAGAAAGGAGCCCAGAAAAGAGAAGAACCTGGTTCTTCAAGCGGAAAAACAAGAGTCCAGTGAGGAAGATCAGGATATGGCATACCTCACCAAACGTTTTCAAAAATTGGTTAGAAGAAATGGTGGAATACCAAGAAGGGGCAGCTCCAGCAAGTTCAAGAGTCATGACTTGTGTCACAAATGTGGCAAGCCCGGTCATTTCATAAAAGAATGTCCATTACTGAAACAAGATGCACAAAAATTCAACTTGGACAAAGGACCAAGAAGAAACCAGTTTCAGGAAAGAAGATTCAGCAAGAAAAATGCAGCTGACAATGTAGTGAGACAAGCACTGGCTGCATGGGGTGATTCATCCAGTGAATCAGATGAGGAACCTGAAACAGACAAGTCCCTGGTGGCAGCTGGCAGCAAGGCGAAGGAATACGACTCACCATTCGCACTCATGGCAAAATCGGATGAAGAAGATGAGGAAAGTGACACAGATGAGGTAAATTTTAGGGATGTTCAGAGAAATCTGAGATCCTACTCTCCTAAAAAACTGTTGTCCCTGTCTAATGTTCTTATTGATGCATATTACACCTTAATAGAAGACAAGGATCTATTGGCTAGCGAATTAGGAGAAATGGAACAAACTAAAGATGAGTTGACTATGGTAGTAGAGGACTTGAAGAATAATCTAGCAAAGCTTGAAAAAGAAACTAAACTTCTAGGGAGTGACAAGTCAAAGCTAAATGAACAAGTCAATACTATAGCACAAGAAAGAAATGACCTTCAAAATAAAATCTCATGTCTAGAGGAAACCATTCAAGAGCTCAAACTAGAAGAATCTAGCTCATTAAGAATAGGAAAGGGGAAGGAAATAGCTAGTGAAAAAATTGTGGAACTTGAAAATGACTTGAGGGAAGCAAAAATGGGTCTGTGTAGAGAGCTAGATAAAAATAAAGAACTTCATGATGAATTAATTAGGGTAAAGTCCGACTTAAAGAAATCCCTGAACTGCACCTGGTCCTCAGACATCGTCAATACCATGTACCTAAATAATTGTGGGAGCAGGTAGGGTGTTGCTTTCCAAAAGGAAAAAACCCCATATAATCCTCACAGCAAATATGTTACTGTCCCTGACAACTGGCTCTGTACCCACTGCGGGAACAATGGACACTTTAAGGAACAATGTCCAGCCAGGGACCTCTTCATCAAAAGAAATAGAATATTTGCTGAGAGAAGGAAGCCTGAGCAGGGACCTGGTCCCAGCACCAAAAGACAAAAAATCCTGCCTGCATGGACTAGAAGAGCTCTTATTCA
>MDKH01143562.1:0-13492 GCA_005239495.1 Nicotiana undulata | reverse complement strand
TGCACTGACCCACTTGTCCCATGTACTGATCCACTTGTCACCATATCAAACCAAGGATAGGGTGAACGAATGGAATCATGAATATAGCTCAACCCAAATCTTCTTCGTTAACGAGCCATGCTTGACCTCAACTACTGTTTAGATATTAAACAAGCAGAACGATGTCACTTACTTTAGGGTTACTTTTAACGAGCTCGCTTATTTTAGGGTTTCTTTTCCAATCTCATTTGCTTTCATGCTCATAGGGATTAGGGAGCAACTGTCGAGTTATTTCCAAGAACGCTTCAGGTATTGCTTCTCTCCCTTCTATTATCCTTTCAAAAATCTATCTTCATTTCTTGGTGGTTTAATACACTCATTTATCTCACAGCAATATAATTTCTTTGGTTGATTATGCTATTTCAAACTGCATTGCTGCCAAATGTACTTCCAAAAACGGGCAAAAACCAAGCTTTTTAGAGTAAACTAGTCAAGCATGCCCTTGAGCTTAACACTTTTATTTCAATCCATAGTTGAACAACACATAAAGCATTGAATTTGAATATCAATAACACAGCCTTGACCCAGCTCGCGCAGAACCCAATCAAAGCACACACAGCAAAATAAAAAAGGTCCATACATGTCAGCCATAAGCAAAATCTTCATTCACCGTCAAACTTAATCAGCCAATTCCAACTTAGAAATTAACAACTGGGCCATATATCCATCTTCACATAACTAACTGTCTAATTTCCAAAACTAATTTACTTACTAAAACGTTCTCCCACTAATCTAATACCAGATTTAAATCACTTATTTATTATGTTAGCAAATGAATCTATTTTCCAAATTTAATCACTAGTAGAAACAATATTTCCTTTAACAAAATGTAATATATCTCCAGAACTAAAGCACTTCTCATCAATTTTTGTAATAATTACAAAAATTTACCTGTTCCATGGCATTCTGAACAGCGGTCATGAGCTTAGTAGCTATACCAAGTTTACGGTGAGTCCTGAGTACGGCTAAGGAGGTGATGTGTCCATGACATTCAGTGGTTTCCTCTTCCATTTTAGCTAATACATATCCCACTATCTTACTGTTGTAATCTTCAGCAACGTAAAGAAGCTGCGGCCACGAAAGTATGTGGTAAAAATAGTACTTCATCTGATAGTTCTCCGGTAGGCATAGCAGATTGCATGCTTGCATTGCAAGCAAATCATCTATCGTCGCCTTTCGTATGCACACCATTCTCAGATATCTCAAACGATTGTTAGGGTTCCGGTTAACCGAAATGAGATGTGCTCGTCGGAAATCATAAATTTGGGCTTTCTATTTGGGCTCCCTAGTGAAAGATGTAAATGGGCTTTCTATTTGGGCTCCCTAGTGAAAGATGTAAAAATTGCATGGGCGCCTT
Source organism: Nicotiana undulata (assembly GCA_005239495.1). Lineage (NCBI taxonomy): Eukaryota > Viridiplantae > Streptophyta > Magnoliopsida > Solanales > Solanaceae > Nicotiana > Nicotiana undulata. The sequence goes on along the minus strand of MDKH01143562.1, from coordinate 12,096 downwards.
GTTTGGTGGCCTCCTTTTTAACCCGTAGTCGCTTTGTTTTTCTGTTTGTATACGTATTCGTTTTTTTGTTAAAAGCCTTTAAAAAAATAATTTTACCTTTTTTATTAAAAGATTACTTTCTCTTCAAGTAAACCCCAATCCTCTACTGTGCAAATACTCTCTCTCTCCCATTCTTCGCGTTGTCTCTGAAATCAAACGGTTTTCATCATTCTTTGTTGATTTTTCAACTGTTTGTTCCCCAACAATATTACGTATAATTACAGGTACATTGCATTAACTTTCTGGATTTTATTTTAGTATTAATTTTTACGATTTAATTTTTGGTTTTTGGTTTTGATAGTCATGTTAGTTGAATCGACAGTTTCTTAGGGTTTAGTTTGATTAGTGCATTAGTTTTACTTTTACAATTGTAATTTTTTTTTTTGAACATGTGTTTGTATTTTTTATGAACATTCTATAAATTCTTCAGTGATTTTTGGAGAGGTCGAAAGTTTTAAAAAATTTCTGAGTTAAATAAATGATACTATCATGTATACCTTAATTTTAGGGAGCTGAAGTTTTGTTTTGTGTTTTTTGTTATTTTTTATGAACTTAAACATTATTTTTGGAGTTTAATTTGTGTTTGTTGATGTGATGACCCAAGGGGTCATTTTATAAAATTAGACTCCGTTCAATGCCAAATAGCCACTAAAATTAAATACCTCAATTTGCGTGCGCAGTCCGGGCGTGAAACCGAAAAGCTTTTATGTGAAAATATGAGAAATAGTGAATTCTAGAGTTTAAATTTGATAAAAGTTGACTTTGGTCAATATTTTGAGTAAACGGACATGTATCCGTGTTCCGACAATCCCGGGAGGTCCGCGGTAAAATATGGGACTAGGACGTATACCCGGAAATGAATTCCGAGGTCCCAAGCCTTAGAAATTAATTTTTGAAAGAAATTATTTTGTTGAAATATTTATGAATAAAGAAAAGAATTAATGTTTCAAACTGTTGGTATCAGGACCGTATTTTGGTTCCGGAGCTCGATACAGGTTTGTTATGATATTTAGGCCTTGCCTGTGAAATTTGGTAAAAAACGAAATTCGTTTGATGTGATTCGGATATCCGGTTGAGAAGTAGTGAACTTTAAGTGTTCTTGAGAAAAAAAAATGACGCTTTGAAGTTTAATTCATAGTTTTAAATGTTATTTTCATGATTCGATTGCACGAGCAAATCTGTATGATATTTTTAAATTTGCGTGCATATTTGGTTTAGAGTCTCGGGGCTAGGGTGAGTTTTGGATAGGTCACGAAATGTTTTACACACACAAAGAAAAAGTTGTTTGTGCAATCGGGGGCTAGCAAGTCTGTTTTTTTTTTCTTCTGTTTATGCTGCCCCGTCACAAAAAAAAAACAGATTTTTACTGAAGTTTTAAAAATATTCGCACAGGTTTGAAAGGAGTATTTTATAAGGTAGTTAAATAAAATTTAATGCTAAACATTAACAGGGAATCTGATAAAATACGTCACGTTTAGATTGTATAATATATGTAAGTTACACAATTAGAATTAAGATATAACGCAACTGTAGTACTCATGTAAAGTCTTTGGCGTGAGGACTTTAGTTTAAGACAAAAGCAAAGGCAAGAAAAACATATAATAAGAGCACATCACTATTTCGAACTACCAAGCCTTAGAAGCGAATTTCTTCACCAAATATCATCCCCAAGTTACAAATTTGGGTGGTGCATAGATACCTGTCACCTCATGTAACGACTCGACCGGTCGTTTTGCGTTATTGGACCCCGTTCCCCTAAATGAGACTTCCCGTAAAGGCTTATTATGATTTATGACTTGAGGGGACGGGTGGTTCGGGATTCGTAAGTGTTTAGAGTGGTATAGGAACACTTGGTTCCTTAAGGTTGGCTTTTAAGGCCAAGTTTGACTTCGGTCAACGTTTTGAGTAAAAGACCTCGGAATCGAGTTTTGATGATTCCGGAAGCTTTGTATGATTATTTCGAACCTGTGCGTATGTCCGGAATGGGTTTTGGATGACCCGGGAGCGTTTCGACGCCAAATAGCAAAAATTGAGTTTCCTTAAGTTCATAATTAGGTTTGGAACGTGTTTTGTGTTATCGAGGTCCGAATGGAATTCCAAGATCGGGAATACTTCCGTTATGTCATTTATGACTTGCCTGCAAAATTTGGTGTCATTCCGAGTAGTATAGGTCGGTTCGGCGCATTGAAAATGAATTCAAGAACTTGAAGTTCTTAAGTTTTGATTCTAGGGGTTTCGGGGTGTGATTTTGAGATTTAGCATTGTTTTGGGTGTTCCGAAGGCTCGAGCGAGTCCGTAATATGATTTAAGACTTGTTGGTATATTTGGACGGGGTCTCGGGTGGGCCCAAGTGCCTCCCGGAGACCAAACGAGGCCAAAAACCAACAGCTTCAGCTGCTGGTGCACCTAAACTGGTGTGACCGCAGGTGCGGTTGCCCAGTCGCAGATGCGAGACCGCTCCTGCGGTCAAGGCCTCGCAGGTTTGGCCCTAGGGGAGAAGTTCCAAGATCGCATGTGCAGACCTATGTCCGCAGGAGCGGATCCGCAGGTGCGAGATTCCCTCCGCATGTGCGATCCCTGGCCTCCTTGGCCACTTCCGCAGGTGCGGTCCTCGAGCCGCAAGTGTGAGATCACTGAAGGCAGTGAGCTCTTTTAAACACGGGACTTAGCCATTTTTCACCATTTCTTCTTCACCATAGGCGAGTTTGAGAGCTCACAAGAGGGTATTCGACCTAGCTACTAAGAGGTAAGTAATTTCCACTTCAATGTTGGTTTAATACATCAATTCTTAGGTACATTAACACCCTAATTGGTATAAATCAAGAGTTAGAGTAATAACCTAGGGTTGATGAATTTTAGAGAATTTCACCACTTACTTATCATGAAATCATACAAAAAGCATATATTAATGATCCTTAGGTTATGGGTGAGTGTTTTCTTCGAAAATTTTCGGAATCCGAGCATATGGGCCCGAGTGTGTATTTTGGTATTTTTCAAAGTAAGGTGAATTACCAAAGCTAGTAGGAGAATTTCATACTCTTGAGTATATATTGACGTATTTATACAACATTTGACTAGTTTCGAGTCCTTTGGTGAAAGAGTTTGGAGTTTCGGGCGTGTTCTTGACCTGGGAGGTAGATTCTACGCGAAGGGAGTCTCCTTTCCAACCTTGTAAGAGGGAATTGTCCCCATAGGTAAATGTAAATGATTGGAATATCCTTATTTGCGGGGGCTACGCACGCGCAAAGTGACGAGAGTCCGTGCGTAGCGACTACTATGTTATGTCGGGTAGATTTTAGGACTCACAAGCATGCCTTTATGTGTCTTACTTGTATCTCTACATGTATTTCTAGATGCTTATTATCCTTGAAATTTGCATGAGAATGTTAGGAAGTTATGTGCAACTTTAAATGCTTAAATCTTTGTTTCAAGTATATTCCATGATTAATTCCTGAATTTCCTGATAATTCTGTGTATTTATACGGGCACCCGTGTCGCACGTATGATTCGTGAGCGGGGTAGCCTTATAATTATGTTAACCGCGTCGCATGATCGATTCGCGAGCGGGTAATAGATGCATCTATGGTTCGAGCCGTTCGACCCTCGGCAGTGCACATTTATTTTTGCGTCGCTTCGTCCGTACGCCTCGACATATTATGTGCTATGTATTTTACTGAGTCTTATTATCATTATTAAATAAATTGCTCCATGTGGAAGGGAACTTGGGACTTTACGATAATTGTTAATTGATAAGATGTTAGATTGCAAGTTTACACACTTGATATTTTATGTCTTCTTGATTTTCCATGACTGTTAATCCTGTCTAGATTCATTTATATATAATATTATTATTGACCCTAGTAAGTATCACGTCTACCTCTCGTCACTACTTCTTCGAGTTTAGACGGGATAGTCACTAGGTACATATTTGTTTATATGTACTCATGCTACGCTTATGTACTTAATTGTACAAGTTCTGAGGCAGTTGCATCTGGTCACCATACCGGTGTTCGTCGCTGAGAGTATATTCCGGACTTGACTACACGGTGAGTTGCTCCTCTTGGCGATCCCCAGCAGCACTGTGGAGTTTTCTATCATTTTGGATATTTCTGTCTATTTACTCCAGACAATAGTACATTTATTTTGTCTAGTTCTATATATTCTACTAGTCGCCTGTAGACTTGTGACACTAGGTCTTGGCTCACGTAGTAGACTTTCTGGTATTTTTGCTATACTGTATATGTTGGCACATGATTTTTGAGTTACATTAAATTAAGTTGCCTCACTTATCCGCTTCATTTAACGATTTCTTAACTTAAAAACTTGGTAAGTATTCAAATATTCAATTAAATAAGGCAACCTCGTTAGTAAACTAGTGTTGGCTTGCCTGACTCCGGTGTTGGGCGCCATCACGACCTGAGTTAGAAATTTGGGTCGTGAAAAAATTGTCTGTTAAACATGATCCCCTTTCCCATTTCCCACTTATTTGATTATTGTCTTAATTGTTATATGTTCATTATTGATTCTATGACTATTTGGTCTTATTACTTTGTTGTTAGATATTGTTGTGACTATTTTGGAAAGAGTATTGGTTGTTTGAGCTGTTTTCCTTGTGATATAAAATGGTTGAGAGGTTCCGCATTATTTTTTTTTCTTTTTTTTTTGAAATAAATATATATATTTTGATGTTCCTGTTGGTTTCATGGTTGAGAGGATATTGATGAAGTTTATGAGAAAAATGCAGTTTATTATTTATAATTGTTGAGACAAAAATATTGTGAAAGGTTTGGCCTGAATTATGAAATTTATGAATAAATTGATATGATATGTCTGGTGGGAGCGGGTTGCACGCCGCAACAAGGAGTGATATGGGTGGGCAGGTGGGATCGGGTTGCACGCCGCAACAAGGAGTGATAAGGGTGGACAGGTGGAATCGAGTTGCACGCCGCAACATGAGCAATAAGGGTGATATATTTAGGGAGGAGCAATAAAGGGGGACAAGTGGGAGCGGGTTGCAGCCGCAACAAGGAGCGATAAGGGAGGACATTTATATTTTACTGATTTTCAAAGAAAATAAAGTTTTGAAAATCTTAAATGTTTATTTTACGATTCTTTATATATTTTTGGCAATATTTTTACTTAAAGTTAAAGTTTGGAAATTTAAAAATTTATTTGAGAATTGGTTATAGCTGAGATTTGAAAAGACAGCTGAGTTATTTTAATTTGTTGCAGCATTTATTTATTTATTTGTTTAGATTTCTGTCTTGCTTTATTATTTATTGTTGTTACCGATTATATTGTTAATGTCTCTCCTTAGCCTCGTCACTACTTCGTCGAGGTTAGGCTCGGCACTTACTCAGTACATGAGGTCGGTTTTACTGATACTACACTATGTGCTCTTTTGCACATATCCAGGTACTAGTCAACAATAGAGGATTTCAGGACGACTACCTATTCATTTGGAGACATGAGGTACATCTGTCGGCGTTCGCAGATTCCGAGAGTCTTCTCTTATTTTTACATATACTATTTTATATTCAAAACAATTACACTATTTCTTTCAGCCATTATTTGTAGTATTCTTTAGTAGTTTGTGGATTGTGACACCAGACCCTGGGATAGTCTTAGAGTTATTTCTATAATTAGTTCGTGGTTCGTTTTATTTAATTGGTTATCATCATTATTTTATTTTATTGTTGTTGAGAATTATTTCAATTAAGTTCATTTTAAACTTATTTATTTATTTATGCTTAAGTAATTAATTAAGAAAATTAGTTAATCGACTTCTAACGTTGGCTTGCCTAGCAAATGTGGTGTTAGGCGTCATCACGATCCCTAGGTTGGGAATTTGGGTCGTGACAACTGAAGTTTATAATAATTCAAGGATACCTTAATTTTGGGAGCTGAAGTTTTTTGTTTTTTGTGTTTAATTATTGGTGTTAAATTTGTGCTTTGCTGAAGTTTTTGTTTTATAACTGGTGAACTTCAACATTTTTAGGAGGTGACGTGTTGTTTTGTTTTTGGTGAACTTCAGCATTTAGGAGCTGAAGTTTTTTGTTTTATATTTGCTGAGTTTTAGTCTTCTTAGAGCTGAAGTTTTTAACTGATTTTTTTGATAATGTAATAGACGTTATTTTTGTTATCTTTTACTTTCTTTGAACAGATGGCATCTACAAATCCTAAAGCAATATCAGACGTTTGAGGTATTGGATATAATTCCTACAAAAGAGGAATTGAATTCAATGCCTTTGATTGGACAATTGCCATGCAACCGGATTCGTTCAAGGGTACTTAATGCGGTTCCTTCAACTGGTGAATCACCACATAGTCGGAGTCGATCAAAAGAAGCCCGTTAACCTTCAACTAGTGAATCACCTCGTACCCAAAGTCGTTCTAACCGTTCTACAACGGCGTTTGACAATGAATTAGTCAATACAATATGTTCTGTAAGTTTTGAGCTGAAGTCTTTTTTTGTTTTTGTGTTTTTGTAAAACTACAACATGTTTTTAGCGGAAGTTTTGTTCTGCTTGTGATGAACTTCAACATTCTAGTAGCTGAAGTTTGTGTTCTGTATTTGCTGAACTTCAGCATTCTTTTATACCTGAAGTTTTTTCTGCTTGTGATGAACTTTAGCACTGTAGTAGCTGAAGTTTGTGTTCTGTATTTGCTGAACTTCAGCATTCTTTTATACCTGAAGTTTTGTTCTGTGTCTCTATACTAGAGGGAAACGAGTGAGGTTAAAAGGCATGCAGAACAAGAAAGACGCATAATTGCGAAAGAAGTTGTCGAGCAGTTTAAACAGGATGAGTGATCTGCTATTGTAGATGCGGTTTTTGTAAAAGTCAAGGTAAGCTAATTTATAGAGAAGTCTTTTTTTTTCCTGCTAATGTTATTCAAATTAATCATTGTTAGTAATTTTTTTTCTAGGAATATTTTGATGAGAAGTTTGAAAAGTTGTTTAAGATTGTCGACAAATCAAATGGAACGGACGATGGCGATTTTGATTTGATGAAGTATCGACAATATGATAGGATGAACGACTCATTCGAACATCTATCGGATATTAATGCTACTCATGATGAAGCGCATGAAAATGTTACACGTGAGGAAGTGGCTCTTGAAGGAGATCAATGTGTTGAAAAACAATTTAACGATGAACGTCCCAGTGTTGATGGATTGAGCAAAGATGGAAATGATGAACAGTTATCAACTGTGAGTGTAGGAAGCAAGAAAGGTGTAGATGATCAAGTTGTTGATGATGAAGAACATGTACCACGTTGTGCTTTGGGCAGTGATATTGCAAAAGGAAATTTGATTGGCGATGGAGATCATGCACCTGTTGGTACTGAAGAACGGACATCGAGTGATGTGTGTACCACTATTGGGGGAGGTGATCGATTTGCAGACGCACTAGCTATTTGCGCTGAAATTTTAGGTGTAGAGACACAGGAAATATACACTACAGGTATAAAATTTTTCTATATATATAGGTCATTGATCTGTCCCCCCTCTTTATGAATATGTTGTGAAAGTTAATACAACAGAAAAACTCTCTGATGATGCTGAATTGAATGAAGACAGAATTGAGAAAATCCTTCCAGAGAATACTCCAATGCTCCTTGATGTTGCTGCACAATTGAATGAACCTGGAGCTGCTGATATCGACAAAGGCATGCAGTTTGACGAAACCACAGTGCAAGACAAACGTCAAGGTATTCTATAGATCACAAATTTATTACATTTGATCCAAGTATATTTTTTACAATTTGAAATTTTACATACTTTATTTTTTTTGTATGTTTTTGATGATTATTTAGAAGGATTCAATGCAGGTCAAAAAGAAATTGGTGAGCTTCTTCGGCTATATGAAAAAGGAGAAATACATCTATTCACACATGTTGGCTCACAGACAGGTGTGAAGTGTGTTTGTATTATTTTATAAAATTTAGTCAGTATTATTTAGTTTTTTTTTATGAAGATATAGGCATATCTGACGCTAATGGAGGTGGATCCGTTGGAATGCAAACACCATATGTGTCGCAACACTTAGACCAGGTAGTTATTTTCTGCAATTCGATTACAAGTTATTTTGTTTTGCCTAATGTATGTTTATATTTTCCTTGCTTTTGCAGATATCATCTGATGCATCACAAGTTCTTCCAAATCCTAAGAGAAGGAAGATTTCCATTTCTCCTAATGTTATGAGTGACAGAAGTGATATCCCCAACTTCAACTTATGTTCATTTTCACTGGGTAGTAAGGAAGGGACTTGTTCAGAAGGTAATTCTGATGTTGTTGTTGTTGGTGAAGAGAGACAAGAAGATAGTGAACATCAGGGAGTTGGTCAAGTATGTGCCACCATGGTTGTGGATTTTCCCCCTATTGTTGAAACGCAGCAGTTAGTTATGACGGAACAACAGGGAGTTGGTCAAGTATGTGGCACCATGGCTGTGGATTTTTCCCCTGCTACTGAACCGCAACAGTTAGTTGTGACAGAACAGTAGGGAGTTGGTCAAGTATTTGGCACCATGGCTGTGGATTCTTCCCCTGCTGTCGAACTGCAACAGTTAGTTGTGACGGAACAACATGAAGAGCAAGCAAAAAGAAAACTAGATAAAAATGGGAAAAGGATTCGTATGGAGAGTATTTGGTTGAAATCTCCTTACGTTGTTCCTAAACGAAAGCGAAGGGGGCAAGATTGGAAAGAAAGAAAGACTACATGAAGGTGTCCCTTCCATTATGTGAATCAAGATAGTGGATTGATGGAAAGATTTACCGACTCGTTGAAGACGGATTCCAGTGAATATAATTCCAAGCCATTCAGATTAGCTGGAATTGATGTTTCAAAGTCATTCTTTACCGAGCTTGTGGATCCTAACTCTGATCTTTCGGATGAAGTAAGTTATTAAGTTTGTTTTTTGATTTGGTTTTCAACTGTATTTCCCAAAACCTCAGCTTATTTTTATAGTAAAGTTTTTGTTCTGTAATTTGGTAAACTTCAGCTTATTTTTATAGTAAAACTGCTGAAAATGTTTAGCTTATTTTCTAAAATTTCAATCTAAAGTTGCTGAAGTTTTGACATGGAGTCTCTAGTTTTTTTTTCCTAAACTTTTAAATCAAACATGCTGCAGTTTTTTAGATTATTTCCTAACACTTTAAATTGAATATGCTTAAGTTTTTGTCATGCAGTTTGTAGCTTCTATTTGTAATGCATTTTTTCTAAATTTCATACTTAAGTTTTTCTCATGCAGTTTGTAGTTTTGTAACGCGTTTTTTCTAAATTGCATACTTATGCATGCTGAGGTTTATTATTTCACATATTTTCTTTTATTATTGTTCAATTGCAGCATATTGAAGTGGGCATATATTTCTTGCGCAAAAAATATTGCTATCACCTTCCAAGTTATCCAAAATCAAGTGTGAAGTAACTGATTTACTTTTTGATCAGTATATGACTAAGTTGGGTAGTGTTCATCCTACAGATGAAGAGAAGGATAAAATTTAAAAAGGAAGGAAAAGAGAGTGGAGGAGAAAGCGAAAATGAACAAATCAAAGAGAAAGATGACATCCAAAAAATAGGAATGTGAGGCTTCTAAAGAAGAAGACGAAGTGGTGATTGAGGAACTTATCGAGTTTACTTGGTATGCTGATGAATCAACTAGTGAAAAGGTGGATAACTACATAAGAGGCATTGGACTCTCATGTGGTATCTCATGTGCATGTGCCGAAAAAGTATTCTTTCCATTTCGACTTAAGCCAGCGGGGAAGCAGACATCAACGCATTGCTTTTTTGGAATTATGATCTTTAAATATAAAACTATATATGTGTATGATTCCTTAAGAAATACATCATATGAAAGTGCGATTAAACATGTCGAAACTTATGCCCGGTTGATCCCAGACTGTCTCAAATGCTTGAACTTTGAGATACACAATAAAAGTTGGGCAGAAAATCGTGTGAAAAACTTTAAAATTAAGTGGATGAATACAACCCTACAGGTTAACAAGTACGTGTTTGTCATATGTTTTACGATGCATCTTATGTTTATTATTTTTTCTTCTTGTGTTAACTATTATTCAATTCTTGTTTCATGTTTTTTTATAGTGTTGATTGTGGTATATTTTCTCTTAAGTTCATTGATATGTGGTTGAAGCTAGAAGATGTCTGCCATTTCGATCAAAGTCAGGCGCCGACATTCAGGAGAGAATTGGCTGCAAATCTGTGGGCTCATGGAATGTGAAAACAAGATAGCGGTTATGAAACTCCAGAAGAGCAAGTAGGAGACGACTATGGAGAATATGAATAGACTCTATGTGAGTATTTTAATAGAGTATAACTTCTAAATGAAAAATAATTTTTTTTCAAGGATGTAAGTGAAAACAGATACGTTTGTCTCTTTTATCATGAATTTTAAGTATATTTTTGTTGAAATTCAGCATGCTAAACTTTAGCATGAAGTAAACCAATGAATCCAGGACAAAACTTCAGCTTGTTGTGTGCTGAGTTTTTACAACTTAACTAAATAACTTCAACATCTTCTGCTGAAATTTTTCAAAATATTTTTATGAGAAACTATTGAATCCAGGACAAAACTTCAACTTGTAGTGGCTGAAGTTTTTACAACTAAACTAAATAACTTCAGCGTCTTCTGCCGAAGTTTTTGAAAAATCTAATGACGACAAATAATGAATCAAGGACAAAACTTCAGCATATAGAGTGATTAAGGTTTTACAAACGAACTAATTAACTTCAGCATCTTCTGCTGAAGTTTTTTCAAAAAGCTAATGATGACAAAACTAATGAATTGTAACGACCCGGTCGGTCGTTACGTAGAACTTGCATTATAATTACTGTTATTGCCCTGTCATAGGATGGTTGTACTGTTATTATTGTGTTAGAGTTGGTAGGCTTGAATCGGAATGGTTGTAGTGATGATTTAGTCACTTAGTCTGCAAAAACAACCTTAAAATGGGGAAAAGTCAACTGAGGGTCGACTTATTGGTAAACAACCTCATAATGCGTATTTGATGGCTCGGATAGCTCCGTTAGGTGATTTGGGACTTAGGAGTGCGTTCAGAATATTTTTGTGATGTCCGATGTAGAATTAGGCTTGAATTGACGAAAGTTAGTTTTTGGCGATTTTCGGTCAGCTGTGGAAAATAGGCTATCGGGATCGGAATGAAATTCTGACAGTTGGAACAGGTTTGTAATGTCATTTTAGATATGTCTACAAAATTTCAGGTCAATCGGAGTTGTTTTGGGTAGTTTCGGCATCGTTGGTAGAATTTAGAAATTTGGAAGTTCATAGGCTTGAATTTGATATATTTTTGGAGTTTTGACATTGTTTTTGGTGTTTCGAAGGCTCGGCTAAGTTTGAATGATCATACATGATGCGTTGGTATGTTTGGTTGGGGTCCCGAGGGGCTCGGGATGGTTTTGGGTGGTTAACGGGAAGTTTGGATTTGGTGATTCTGCAAGTTGCTGTTGCTGGTGTTTTCGTACCTGCGAAAAGGGAGCCGCAGGTGCGGTTCCGCAGGAGCGGACTGGGCTCCGCAGGTGCGAGATTTGGCTGAGTGGGGAGTGGTCCGCAAGTGCGAGGAATTTGCCGCACCTGCGAGGTCGCAGGCGCAGAAGATGAATCGCAGGTGCGGATTTGGGAGGTTCCAGGGGAGATCGCAGGTGAGGAAGGAGGATCGCACCTGCGAAGTGCAGGTGCGAGTAAGTGGTCGCAAGTGCGAGATCCCTGGACAGAAAGTATAAAAACCAGCCTTCACGAATTTTAGCCATCTTTCTCAATATTTCATCCGGGTTTGAAGCTTTTGAAGGTTTTTTGAAGAGGGAATTCGATAGTGCTTCGTGGAGGTAAGATTTTTGGACTGTAAACTCGTTAATGCATGATTAAAGGTCGGATTAATGATGAGAAATTTGGGAAAAATCAGTGCAAATGGGTAGTTAGCTTAGGATTAAAAGGCTTTGAAATGGGGATTTGAGGAGCCATTTGGACTCTGATTTCTGTGTTCTTGGTATGTATGGACTCGTGGGAGGACGAGGTTTCT
>ML275425.1:0-27275 GCA_005239495.1 Nicotiana undulata | reverse complement strand
GTCATGCCGGGGCTGTAGCAATGGTACCTTAGGTCATATTTGATGTCCCGGAAAATTTTTAGGGGATTAAGGTCCTGTTTTCCGGGCCCACGGCGGAGTTGTTGGCTATAACACACGAAAATATGGGACTCGCGAGAATTTCTAGTGTTATGGCCGTAAAATAATAATAAATGTAATTTGGTCATGCCGGGGCTGTAGAAATGGTACCTTAGGTCGTATTTGATGTCCCGGAAATTTTTTAGGCGATTCGGGTCCGGTTGCCCGGGCCCACGGCGGAGTTGTTGGCTATAACACACGAAAATATGGGACTCGCGAGAATTTCTAGTGTTATGGCCGTAAAATGACAAAAAATGTAAGTTTGTCATGTCGGGGCTGTAGCAATGGTTCCTTAGGTCGTATTTGATGTCCGGAAAAAATATTAGGCGATTCGGGTCCAGGAGCCCGGGCCCACGGCGGAGATGTGGGCTATAGCACACGAAAATATGGGACTCGCGCGGATTTCTAGTGTTATGGCCGTAAAATGACAATAAATGTAATTTGGTCATGCCGGGGATGTAGAAATGGTACCTTAGGTCGAATTTGATGTCCCGGAAAATTTTTAGGCGATTCAGGTCCTGTTGCCCGGGTCCACGGCGGATTTGTTGGCTATAGCACACGAAAATATGGGACTCGTGCGGATTTCTAGTGTTATGGCCGTAAAATGACAATAAATGTAATTTGGTCATGACGGGGTTGTAGCAATGGTTCCTTAGGTCGTGTTTGATGTCCCGGAAAAATATTAGGCGATTCGGGTCCGGGGGCCCGGGCCCACGGCGGAGCTGTGGGCTATAGCAAACGAAAATATGGGACTCGCGCGGATTTCTAGTGTTATAGCCGTAAAATGACAATTAATATAATTTGGTCATGCCGGGGCTGTAGAAATGGTACCTTAGGTCGTATTTGATGTTCCAAAATTTTTTTAGGCGATTCAGGTCCTGATGCCCGGGGCCACGGCGGAGCTGTGTGCTATAGCACACGAAAATATGGGACTCGCGCGGATATCTAGTGTTATGGCCGTAAAATGCCAATAAATGTAATTTGGTCATGCCGGGGCTGTAGCAATGGTACCTTAGGTCATATTTGATGTCCCGAAATTTTTTTAGGCGATTCGGGTCCGGGGGCTCGGGCCCACGGCGGAGCTATGGACTATAGCACACGAAAATATGGGACTCGCGCGGATTTCTAGTGTTATGGCCGTAAAATGACAATAAATGTAATTTGGTCATGCCGGGGCTGTAGCAATGGTACCTTAGGTCGTATTTGATGTCCCGGAAATTTTTTAGGCGATTCAAGGCAAGTTGCCCGGGCCCACGGCGGAGTTGTTGGCTATAGCATACGAAAATATGGGACTCGCGCGGATTTCTAGTGTTATGGCCGTAAAATGACAAAAAATGTAAGTTTGTCATGCCGGGGCTGTAGCAATGGTTCCTTAGGTCGTGTTTGATGTTTCGAAAAAATATTAGGCGATTCGGGTCCGGGAGCCCGGGCCCACGGCGGAGTTGTTGGCTATAGCATACGAAAATATGGGACTCGCGCGGATTTCTAGTGTTATGGCCGTAAAATAACACTAAATGTAATTTGTCATGCCGGGGCTGTAGCAATGGTTCCTTAGGTCGTGTTTGATGTTTCGAAAAAATATTAGGCGATTCGGGTCCGGGAGCCCGGGCCCACGGCGGAGTTGTTGGCTATAGCATACGAAAATATGGGACTCGCGCGGATTTCTAGTGTTATGGCCGTAAAATGACAAAAAATGTAAGTTTGTCATGCCGGGGCTGTAGCAATGGTTCCTTAGGTCGTTTTCGATCTCCGGAAAAAATATTAGGCGATTCGGGTCCGGGAGCCCGGGCCCACGGCGGAGTTGTGGGCTATAGAACACGAAAATATGGGACTCGCGCGGATTTTTACTGTTATGGCCGTAAAATGACAATAAATTTAATTTGGTCATGTCGGGGCTGTGGCAATGGTACCTTAGGTCATATTTGATGTCCGGGAAAAATATTAGGCGATTCGGGTCCAGATGCCCGGGCCCACGACGGAGCTGTGAGCTATAGCACACGAAAATAGTGGACTCGCGCGGATTTCTAGTGTTATGGCCGTAAAATGACAAAAAATGTAAGTTTGTCATGCCGGGGCTGTAGCAATGGTTCCTTAGGTCGTGTTCTATGTCCGGANTTCGGGTCCGGATGCCCGGGCCCACGATGGAGCTGTGGGCTATAGCACATGAAAATATGGGACTCGCGCGGATTTCTAGTGTTGTGGGCTATAGATAATAATAAATGTAATTTGGTCATGCCGGGGCTGTAGAAATGGTACCTTAGGTCGTATTTGATGTCCCGGAAAATTTTTAGGCGATTCGGGTCCGGATGCCTGGGCCCACGACGGAGTTGTGGGCTATAGGACACGAAAATATGGGACTCGCGCGGATTTATAGTGTTATGGCCGTAAAATGACAATAAATGTAATTTGGTCAAGTCAGGGCTGTAGCAATGGTACCTTAGGTCGTATTTGATGTCCCGGAAATTTTTTAGGCGATTCAGGTCCGGGCCCACGACGGAGCTGTGGGCTATAGCACACGAAAATATGGGACTCGCGCGGATTTCTAGTGTTATGGCCGTAAAATGACAATAAATGTAATTTGGTCATTCTGGGGCTGTAGCAATGGTACCTTAGGTCGTATTTGATGTCCTAGAAAATTTTTAGACGATTCGGGTCTGGATGCCTGGGCCCACGGCGGAGCTGTGGGCTATAACACACGAAAATATGGGACTCGCGCGGATTTTTTGTGTTATGGCCGTAAAATGACAAAAAATGTAAGTTTGTCATTCTGGGGCTGTAGCAATGGTTCCTTAGGTCGTGTTTGATGTCCGGGAAAAATATTAGGCGATTCGGGTCCGGTTGCCCGAGCCCACGGCGTAGCTGTGAGCTATAGCACACGAAAATATGGGACTCGCGAGAATTTCTAGTGTTATGGCCGTAAAATGACAAAAAATGTAAGTTTGTCATGCCGGGGCTGTAGCAATGGTTCCTTAGGTCGTGTTCGATGTCTGGAAAAAATATTAGGCGATTCGGGTCCGGGAGCTCGGGCCCACGGCGGAGCTGTTGGGGCTATAGCACACGAAAAAATGGGACTCGCGCGGATTTCTAGTGTTATAGCCGTAAAATGACAATAAATGTAATTTGGTCATCTCGGGGCTGTAGAAATGGTACCTTATGTCGTATTTGATGTCCCGAAAATTTTTTAGGCGATTCAGGTCCTGATGCCCGGGCCCACGGCGAAGCTGTGTGCTATAGCACACGAAAATATGGGACTTGCGCGGATTTCTAGTGTTATAGCCGTAAAATGAAAATAAATATAATTTGGTCATGTCGGGGCTGTAGCAATGGCACCTTAGGTCATATTTGATGTCCCAGAAATTTTTTAGGGGATTCGAGTCCGGTTGCCCGGGCCCATGGCGGAGCTGTGGGCTATAACACACGAAAATATGGGACTCGCGCGGATTTCTAGTGTTATGGCCGTAAAATGCCAAAAAATGTAATTTCGTCATGCCGGGGCTGTAGCAATGGTTCCTTAGGTCGTGTTTGATGTCCCGGAAAAATATTAGGCGATTCGGGTCCGGGGGCCCGGGCCCACGGCGGAGCTGTGGGCTATAGCACACGAAAATATGGGACTCGCGCGGATTTCTAGTGTTATGGCCGTAAAATGAAAATAAATATAATTTGGTCATGTCGGGGCTGTAGCAATGGCACCTTAGGTCATATTTGATGTCCCAGAAATTTTTTAGGGGATTCGGGTCCGGTTGCCCGGGCCCATGGCGGAGCTGTGGGCTATAACACACGAAAATATGGGACTCGCGCGGATTTTCAGTGTTATGGCCGTAAAATGCCAAAAAATGTAATTTCGTCATGCCGGGGCTGTAGCAATGGTTCCTTAGGTCGTGTTTGATGTCCCGGAAAAATATTAGGCGATTCGGGTCCGGGGGCCCGGGCCCACGGCGGAGCTGTGGGCTATAGCACACGAAAATATGGGACTCGCGCGGATTTCTAGTCTTATGGCCGTAAAATGACAATAAATGTAATTTGGTCATGCCTGGGCTGTTTCAATGGTACCTTAGGTCGTATTTGATGTCCCGGAAAATTTTTAGGCGATTCGGGTCCGGTTGCCCGGGCCCACGGCGGAGTTGTGGGCTATAGCACACGAAAATATGGGACTCGCGCGAATTTCTAGTGTTATGGCCGTAAAATGACAATAAATGTAATTTGGTCATGCCGGGGCTGTTTCAATGGTACCTTAGGTCGTATTTGATGTCCCGGAAAAATTTTAGGCGATTCGGGTTCGGTTGCCCGTGGGCTATAGCACACGAAAATATGGGACTCGCGCGGATTTCTAGTGTTATGGGTGTAAAATGATAAAAAATGTAAGTTTGTCATGCCGGGGCATGTGTGAAATGAGAACAGTGGGAAGAAATTACACATGGACTAATTCTCATGTGTTTAGTTGAATAGATAGAGCAATATTGAGTGCAGAGTGGATAACTAACATGCCTCAAATGGATGTTGGGATTATGGACCCTTTATTCTCGGATCATTCTCCATTGTGTGTCAAATTTGGAGAAGAACCAAAGACCTCAAAGCCCTTTAGGTCCTTCAATTGTTTGGCTGAACATAAGGACTTTCTTTTAATAGTGGCAGAAGCTTGGAACAAATCTCAACAAGTAGAACATATGGAAGGAAGCTGGAGAAAGTTGAAGGATGTTAAAAGAACACTAAAATGGCTGAATACAACTGAATTCAAAGCAGTAGATATGAAGGTCAAGACTGCCAGACAAAATCTAAATGAGCTGCAAGAACATATGAGAACCACTAATACATCTCCACAGAATTTTGAAGAAGAAAAATAGTTGAAGAAGCGGTTAGAGGTATGGGTTACCATAGATGAGATTATATATAAGCAGAAATCTAGAAATCAATGGCTGAAACTAGGTGATTCTAATTTTGCCTTCTTTGCCAGTATGAAGAATAAAATAAGCCACAACAAGATCAGAAGTTTGAAGACTAATACCGGAGAGATAGTTCAAACAATGGAAGCAATAAAAGAGGAAGTAGTGGGATTCTATAAAGAATTACTGAGGTCTTCAACTGATACTATTCTAGCTATACAAATAACCATTATGAAATAAGGAAATGTGCTAGATAGAAGACAACAACTGAAACTAATTGAACCTGTCACTGTAGAAGAGGTTCATAATGCATTAAAATGGATTGATGACCTAAAGGCTCCAGGGTGTGATGGTTTCAACTCAAAGTTTTTAAAGAATTCATGGGGTATCATATGGCAAGAGATCACCAAGGCAGTTCTTCATTTCTTTAATACAGCTAAAATGTATCTGCCTATCAATGTAACAATTGTTACCTTGAACCAAAGGTTCAACATCCTTCAACTATTGAAGAGTTCAGGCCTATTTCATGTTGCACAATGTTGTATAAACTTATCTCCAAGATTCTGACTGATAGATTGCAAGGGGTGATGGATCACTTAGTAGATAAAAGTCAGTTTGTCTTTGTACCAGGGAGAGTTATCACAGATAATATAATTCTAAGTCATGAGTTGGTGAAAGGGTATGGGAGGAAGGGCATTTCACCTAGATGTATGATTAAATTGGACTTGCTGAAAGCCTATGATTCCATTGAATGGGTGTTTCTAGAGCAAGTCTTGGCCAGTTTGAATACACCAGAGAGGTTCATTAGATGGATAATGGTCTGTGTGAGCACTATGTCTTACTCAATTCTTATAAATGGGAAATATGTGGAACCATTTCAAGCTAAGAGAGGCCTAAGACAAGGTGATCCATTGTCACCATACCTGTTTGTGCTTGGTATGGAATATCTCACAAGGATATTCAAGACCTTGAAGTATGATCTAGACTTCAACTTTCATCCTAGATGTGATAAGTTAAATATCATACAGTTGGGGTTTGCAGATGACTTGTTGCTATTCTGCAGAGGAGATGCTTTGTCTATCCAAATGGTATAAAACAACTTCATGGAATTTTCTAAAACATCTGGGCTAAAATCAAATGTGACAAAGAGTTCTATATACTTTGGGGGTGTACCACAAGATATAAAACATGACATAATGCAAGCAGTTGGTTTTAGTAGGGGAGAATTGCCTTTCAAATACCTTGGGGTCCCACTAAGCACTAAAAGGATCTCTATGATACAATGCCAACCATTATTAGAGAAAATGATCGGAAGGATCACCTCCTGGACTTCAAACCTATCATATGCGGGAAGGTTACAGTTGATCAAAACAATGTTGTTCTCCATCCAAATCTATTGGTCGCAAATATTTGTAATGCCTAAGAAGCTGGAAAAAAGATAGAAACAGTATGTAGAACATTTTCATGGACAGAAGGAGTAGATGCATCAAAAAAAGCTTTGTTATCATGGGAGAAAGTGTGTTCTCCAAAGACTGCCTGTGGATATAATGTGCTTGATGTACATACCTGGAATAGAGCTGCAATTTGCAAAGTATTATGGAACCTGTGTAAGAAAAAAGACAAGTTGTGGATCCAGTGTATCCACTTGTATTATGGGAAGAAACAAGAAATATGGGAAAGCACCCTAAGCACTGCATCACGAATAGTCCATAAGATCATTAAAGCAAAAAAGATATGTAGAAGCAGCAGGAATCAATATGAAGGAAATGGCAGATTGGAATTATTTCTATGTCAAGAAGTTATATAAAGGTATGAGAGGACAATTTCAAAAAGTAACTTGAAAGAAATTGACATGAAACAATTTAGGGGCTCCAAAATGGATCTTTGTGTTGAACCTGGCTATGCAAAATAGACTTCTTACAAGGGGTAGACTCCATGCATGGGGGATTGCAGATGAAGTAACGTGCTCTTTGTGTAATGATGCAGATGAGACTGATCACTTGATGTTTAGATGTGGAACAACTGAAAGCATATGGAGTAAGCTGCTCACTTGGCAAGGCATAACAAGACCTACGATGGAGTGGCAAAGGGAGAATGGTCTGAAGACAATGCAAAAGAAAATAATGCAGATGCACAATTATACAGACTGACATTGGCATGTAATGTATACCATATATGGAATGAACAAAACATGAGAGTATTTCAAGAATAATAGAAGACACCGGGAATGATAGTTAGACAAATTATACAAGAAGTTGTTAACAGGGGATCAAGAGAGGGTAAGCTAGAGAAGAAAATAGCTGAATGAATTTCTATCCTTAGGTTTGAGCATAGATGTTGTGTAGTTGAAGTTGTATGAGGCTGGGGTTGTCCAGACTCAGTTTTGACATTGTACATATTGATATTGGTAAATAAAAATAATTTAATTACCAAAAAAAATTCTCTTTTTAATAATATATAGATATAGATATAGATATAAGGTTTTAGGAGAGTGGGAAAATTTATGCATCGAGTGTGTAGTTCCTTATTGTGGGCAAGCAAAAGGAAGCGCCTGTCACGTGGGGTCCATGACACGCAGGATAACAATAGCCAATAAGAAACAGCAAGACACGTAAGATGAAATAAAAAATAAATAAAGGTAGAAATCTCCTCCTTAAATGAAAAAATAAATAAAGGTAGAAATCTCCTTCACAGAAGTCTTCTACAGTGATACCAAGACAGAAGTAGGTAATTTCGAATACAACGAAAGTCTGTTGACAGAAGTAATGGCGAAGGTGGCGTTGTTATTGTTGTTATCATTGACGGTGATAACAACATGGTTGCCTATTACTCGCTGCTCAAAGAAACCAGTAGGGTTGGCAAGAAAAGAGGACATTCCCTACATAAAATGTCAGGTGTGTGAGAAGCTGGCTTATCAGCTATACAATCAAGTTCAGAACAAACGAGCTGAGATCTCGCCAAAGAATGTAACTTTCTCATCTGTGGTTCCTTTTTTCTAGCTCACTTACGTATATTTAGTATTCTGGAAAGTTCAATTGATCAGAATTGAGAATACTGATTAAACATGGAGGTTTGTTAATGGTTTTTGGATGATATTTGCGTTTAATTATTGTTCCTCGGGGTTTATTTTTTTCCTTTAATGTCTTCTATTTGTCTGATGCAATGGATGTGGTTTGATGATGTCAGATCTCGGAATATCAGATAATAGAGATTTCAGAGAATGTATGTAATTTAAAGAAGCAGGAAGCTGATTGGATCCTTAAAATTGATATAGTTGAACAAGGAGATAGGTTGGAGGTAAGAATTATTCTTTTCTTTACTTCTGATATTGTGGCTTAGTTCATCTTCTTTACCTTATATAACTTCTTTTTGGTGAATTCGACTGATGGTATACAATTTTGAAGTGCTGATGATGGGCACCAAGTTCATCTTTTTATATATTTCTGAAAGGTTTTTCACTTGATATTTACCTATGTTCAGCTGGTTGAACAACACTCTGAGGGACAATGTAATTCAGAATGTAAAACAATAGAGCGTGCTTGTCAAGATGTAAGTTTTCCTACTTATTATGTGCATTTGGTTTTAGTAATGATGCATACTAGCACTGAATTCATGAATGCTTAAAGGGTTCATAATGGCATGATAGATGCTTACGTTTGAATCTCCAGCTACACAAGTGTTTTTAACTTTCCCCAAAAAGAAAAAAAAAACTCATGTGCTTACCAATTTACTCTCCTTGTGCAATTATGATTTGATCGTGTTAATAATGATATCCATATGATTTACCAAGTCAAACAAGCGAGAGCACATAGTATGTTGCTCTTGAAAATCCTTTGTTGCTTCAGTGCCACTGGAAAAAGACTGTGCATTGATTTTGTTGATCCAAACCTTAAACCTTCCTTTCTATCCTTTCCGCTTCTGCTAGTAGTGTTAGATTGGGGAAGTTGATTCATCTGCAAACGTTGTGCAAAGTATAACTTGTTTAGTGAGCAGATTCTATATGGTGCTGTGGTAAGTAGGACAAGCAAACAATTTTCTTGCAGCAATTATCTCTCTTCATATTTTTGCAGGTCATGGACTATTCTGATACGGATGTGGCAGAATATCTGTACAAACACAATCCAGATCTTGATTCTTTGAAAAGTTTCCTTTGCAAGGATTTGACTAAAGCTTGTAGTAAGGCACCACCTCCAGTTCCTAAGGTAATGTCACAGAGGCTTCACCTGTAAATTCATCCAATATCCGAATTTCTGTGGCTTCTTCTCCTTCTAGCTGCCTTCTGGCCCACTATTAGCTTGTTTTGTAAAAAATATAGCAAGTAGTCCTTGTTCTTTAGCTTTATCAGAAAAAATTAGTCCCTGTTTTTAATACATGAGAGATGAGCCACATCCCAAAATGTTTTCATCTTTTGTTGTAATGCTAAACTGTGTCTTTTATCAGACATATAGTTGGTTTGTGCCAGTAATTCAGCTGTAGGAAGAGTGAGCTCTGCTTGAGCACGTACTGTTTCGAAATATTTGGTTATTGAAAAACACAGAGATATCTGTGATGATTGGTGACAAATTATACATGTATTATTTCAGTTCCTTTTGGGAAGAACTGAAATTGGTTGCTAGCTATACTGAGAGACTCAACTCAAAATGATAGAAAATGACCACTTGTAATATTCTGGACAATATGCCAAGGTGCTGAGTTTGAGCCGAGGTCTATTGGAAACCGCCTCTCTACCTTCAATGTAGGGGTAAGGTTTGTGTACACGCTCCCCTCCCCATACCCCTCCCGTGGGTTTATACTGGTATTGTAGTTTTTGTATGGCAAGGTGCTGATTTAAAGATGCATCGAATAATGCATATATGCAGTTGTCTGCTGGAACCAAAATGTTTATGACTAAAACCTTTGCAAGTGTTAGGGCCACACAGGGGCGGATTTATAGGCAAACTTATGGGGCACGTGAACCATGGTCTCCCTGTGAAATTAGATATTTTATGTACATCAACAACAATCCAGTAGAATCCCACAGGTGGGGTCTGGGGAGGGTAGAGTGTACGTAACCCCTACCTGGGAGGGGTAGAGATATTTTATGTACATATTTTCGAAATTTGATATAAAACACATACTCCAAGAAAGTTGAATGGTGCACTTGGGTGAAGGTTGAGTTATTTACCAAGAGGAATTATACGTTTTCCTCTTTGTTTTAGTAGTTCACCCATGTACTAGAAATTCTAGATCCGCCTTTGTGGCCAGAAGCATGCATTATTATGAAAAGTTTGTTAAATACAAGATCCTTCCTTTGGAAACAGAAGCCATCTGAAATCTGCTTTTGTCACACCAATTCATTGTTATTTGATTAAGGCTTCTTATTCTTCTATGCATAGCATAGCATGTTCTCTGATAAATTCTTGATTACCTTGGTGCTACATGCTGATTTAGCTGTTAAATAAGCAATACAATTAGCTTCCACATTCATAGGCTGGTATTCTTTCTTCTTTTGCTTCAGAATAGAGCCCCCGGAGAACCTTTTGTTTCTAAGTCCTCAAAAGAGGCTGAAATGGAAAAGCTAATGAGATCCATGCAGGTAATTTTTCTAGCTTATCACTAGTGTCAACTGATTGATTTCTCTCTATATTATGCCTGTGATTGAAAATTCGGAATTTACAACATTTTTTGCTTCAGGGTATGCCTGGAGCCCCTGGCATGCAAATGTATTCCAGGGAAGATTTGATGAACCAAAATTTTGGTGATGAAGATGCTGATGACGATGATGATGATGATGAAGGCGGCTTTCCCTCAAAGCTGGTATAGACAAGTTGCCTCTTTTGATAGACTGCTTGTAATCAGTCAAAAGTGTTCAACTGATATGGAATTTTTCTGCAGGGGAAGGTTCTTAAAGGAAAAGAAAGTAAGAAGAATGATTGGAAGCAATGGATCACTAAAGGGATTCAGGATACAAGTGAGGCTCTGAAGACTCACACTAACAGAGTGTCCCACAGGATGAGAAATTGGTGGGGAGCAAAGAAAGCACAATGGAAGAAGAATTCCAAAACCAATAAGGGGGAGCTATAATGATGTGGAATGCTCTGCAACATGGCGAATGTTTTTTCTCCCCTTCCAATGTAGTCTGATATTGACTAGAAAAGTAACAAAAAAGCTAGGCACAAAAGAGACTGGATATTTGTAGTTCTCGTCTTATGCTCTGCCCACGAGATTTTGTTTCTCTGCCAGCATTATTATCATGTTGGTACGTTTGTTAGGTACAATATTTCTAAGTCTTATTAGAGATGTAGAAAATGTAAAGAACTTCTTATACTTTTTTATTTGTATTGCTAATTTTATTTTACTGGACTAGAATGAATGAACGTCAATGGATGCACATACGCTGTCTTCATTTTGCTTGGGAATGAGGGGCATTTGTTGTTGTTGCCAACATTTTCATTATAAGTATTCTTCTTTATTTGTATGAAATATATCAATTTTATCCACTCATAGACTGAAAGCATTCACTGCCTATAAGTAGTCTTCTTTAAGGTTGTCTACGGTTGAGTAAAGGAGGGTTTTCGTTCTAGTTGTCCGATTGTGTGCTTATTTGGAGCTTGCAGCTTTGTCTACGACACAAGTTGTCACTTCGCGGTCAATAACGTCATAAACATCCACCCGGTAATAGCACAGTTCACTTCCTATTTCGAAGAGTTCACTGTCAAAATGTAGAAGAGCAATGCAGGAAAAGATATTTCCAAATCTCAGATCCTATCTTCTCTCAAAACTTGGAATAAGAGAGAGCCGCCCTTCATTTGCAGCTGTTCTTTCCCCTAATTATCTCTGCTCCCCATCTCCCCCGTTTCACTTTCCCTGTTCATTCAATACAGGTGCACCAAGCCCCCGCAATGTTCTTTACCCTAATCATCTGCTCCCCATCTCCCCCATTTCACTTTCCCTTTTCATTCAATACATTAACAAGCTATCGGTATAAAACTAGTAAAAGTATCAGCGTTTCTTAAGCACCTTTTTCGTAATATTGTCCTTTATGGCCTCACAAAAAAGGGTAGCCCGATGTACTAAGCTTCCGCTATGCGCGGGGTCCGAAAAAGGACCGGACCACAATCCACGTCACATGGGGAACCCCGCGAAAAGACCGGACCACAATCCAGGTCACATGGGGGCAACTTTACTAGCTACGTCAAGACTTCCCCTTCCTTTCTGGCCTCATAAAATGCAGCCAAAAAGATGTAGTTGCATATCAGAACAAATGGAAAGGAAAATAACCCAGTTTGTGGGAGACAATCAGCAGAAACAATAGACATAAATTCGCATTTGCCTCTTGGAAAGGGCGAGCTGGATATAAAATTATATTAGCTCTAAATATAGATATCCAGTGAACAAAGATTCGTTCTGCTTTACTGCAAAGTGAGACAATCAGGAAAACATAGCAGAATCATATGCTCTTCAACACTGCCAGCTTTACTCCAAAAAGAGACAATCAGAAAACATAGCAGAATCATATGCACTTCAACAATATGCATTATCGCATCCGATAATGCTGAGTTGTTGAAACAAAACAACGCCGACCATTTACAGAGTACTTGAGCATTATATCAACATCTCGAGGATTTTTCTTGTTGGGGGCCACAGTCATGCTCCCAACTACAGCTTCCCCTTGGCAAAGGGTAAGCCCCTCTTCCAGGTAGAGTACCGTTTGCTTCCAGTGTGTGCCACGAGACCTTGGTCCTGCATATCATTTGCTCTCATGGTCAGAATTAAGATCATCTTATACATATTGCCCCCTTTCCCTCTCCTTTTTTATTTTATTTGGGATGAGTATAGTTGGGTGGACCTTATAAATGAGTCATAAATTCCAATCCACCGACTCAGAAAAGGAGATCTAGTACATGTAATTATAAGACTCAGTACTACATAAAGCCCAAACGCCCATCACCAAAAAAATCTGCAGCGGTAAGTCAAGGAGCTGCACAACATATAATATGGTTCCCTTCAATTTCGTCAACAGATGGTCCATTAGTGCACACCCCCTTCTCCTCCTACCCTCCCCCAGCAAACCTCCTCCCCTCCCCAAAACACAACTCAAAAAGAAATTGCACAAAAGTTGATACAAGCAACACGAGCAAGCACAAAAATTATGAACCTGTGGAGAAGCCCATCAATTTGTGGCACTTCGTGAAAGAGACATCAAAGTATGCTACAAGGGCATGAATGTAATCGTCACGTTCAGCGACTAACTTAAATGGAACTGTGAAGGAAGCATCACCAGAAGCCATCTTAGAAATGTCCATTGTCTGTAAAAGAAAAAGGGATCCAGATGTAAGTATAAAAGAACTCCACAACACATTGTAGGGCCACTCAATGTGGAAAATTTGAGGACAACTCATCTAATTACCTTGAGTAATTGGCAGTTTGTAACAATTTGCTTCTGATCTACTGTATCAACAAGTGGCTCCATTATAGCTTGCTTCCGAATGCAGCTCATATCAAAACCATACACACTATTCCAAACTGCAACAGCATAAAAATGATTGGAATCAGAGTGACAGTTTAGCCCATTAACGAAGAAGACCGATGTAACCAGAAAAGCCCATGAGACGTGCATGCTAAATACAGAAGCAAATCAATATCCATCAAGGAGAAGACGTGAAAGTGTTCAATCTCACATTCGATTTTCTCATCCTTGTAGTCAGCATCTTCAATTGCTGTTAAATAGAGAGAAGCTTTATCTGGCAGCACAAGGCCATCTTTTACCTGTAAAGGAAGAAGAAAATGCATACAATTAAAAGGAAGCCTTTGGAGTAGAATTCACCAACCAAAAAGAGCACAAAGGGAACTCCAGAAAATTGGTTTGCAAATTAAATCAGCTAATCTGGGAACTCTACTGAAAGCAATAATCAGAAAAAGTTCATTAAACAGGGTTAAAAGTTTTTCTGCGGACACTGAGACACATTGTCCCGGTCACCAATTCTTGGTGATGCTAGGTCTTCAATAAGCCAGCGATGAACTACTTAAATACTAATTCTCATAGTACACTCAATTTACTTCCTTCATCCAGGTTTGAGAATTCAAAAGTAATTTGAAGTGGATATTGAGTGTCTTAACTTTTTCTTTATCCTTTTTTTGGGTGACTGTGGGGGTTTGACTTGGTGCTTTGTGAAAGGAAGAAGGATCAGCATGAAGGATTGATCAATGCAGGAAATGTGATGATAGCTGAAATATGTTTGATTGGTGGGGACGACATGTTGGGCAAAGTCTAGATTAGCATTCAATGGTAGAATGCAACCCACGCCTTTTTCTTTGAACCCATTGCCAAGCTTTAATTAATAAGCTTGGTCCAATTAATATTGAAGAGGTTGTGAATGTCACAGTGTCATGACTTGGAAAAGGACAGGGGCCCTCTTCCTTACTCCCCACTTATATTTCATTACTACCAACACTTCTTCCTGCTCATACCTTTTACTTTCTTCCATCATTTCCATTTTCCCTTAAAAAGCATCCTGGACTGCACATGTCCAGGTTCCCACACAGTATGTCAAAAGCTTTCTATTTGCTTATTGCATAAACAAGAAAAACACCACAAAGGTCCAACATACATAATACTTCAAGAAAAAAGCTATTTTATGTAAGTGATGTCGGCATGAGTTGTAACAAATTCCATGGGAAACTTTGTTATGAATCAAAAAATGAATAAAAGTATACACACAAAGATATCTAGATAAAGGCAATAAGATATCAGCAGAGAACCTGAAATTCAAGAACTGAATGTGGCATTAACCAAAAGCAGTAACAGTAAACCATCACGAGAGAAAGCAACGTTTTGATGGTCACAACTAAACGCAACTTACCAGCCATTTGTCACGAGCATACAAGACTGTATTTAACATGTTCTCATAGAGTAGAAAATATCCCATCCACTCAGAAATAATAATGTCCACTTGTGGAACTGGAAGGTCAATCTCTTCTACCTTTCCCTTGATAACAGTTATAACTGAGAAATCAAACAGACTCAATAATTAGATCATATGTAAATACAGCAGAAAACGAGTCACAAAGTTTATGACTTGGTGAAAATTTTTAGCTCACCGTCTGAGAACCCATTGAGTTTTACAATTTCTTTGGCCATATCAGCCATGCTGGAGCACTCAATCTGAAAGCAAAATGGCAAAGATAAGTTAGCATTAGCTTCTTCAACTTTACAATTTTGTTCGACATCAATTTATGAGCTAATACTGCAACATCCATATAATGTAGAACACAGAAGACAAAAAACAATTACCCAGTGCACGGGGACCAAGACAGCCACCATGTTATGATCAAGAAAGAACAAGAGATGGAGTTCATACCGCATAAACATGTTTGGCACCAACTTTTGCACAAAAGAGGGACAGGATTCCTGTGCCAGCACCCACATCAAGGACCACTTTATCCTTGATCAAGAAGGAGTTTTTGTAAATAACATTTTGGTAAGTCTTAGTTCTCACCACATCCTTTAACATCTCCTGTTGGGAGTAATAATTACTATTAGAACCAGGAATTAAAAACTATTTAAGCAAAACCTGAGGGCAGAGCACCATCACTTAATGATGAAATAAGGGTACTTACTTCATGAATACCTGCATTAGAAGGAAGGAGGAAAATTAGCTTCTATAAGTGATTACCAACTAAACGATATCAAGCTACATTCCCTTCACATTCCAGGAAAATGAAAAAGCATAATGAAATGTGCACAAGTACATTAAGTAGTACTTTTTTGCCAAGGCAACACGGTTGGGAATAAACCACCACAGAATTAACATTAACCATAATAACAACGGAATAATAATGTAGCACTAATCAACAATAATAAAAGAGTGACTACGGCACAGAGATTTTTTTGTGTGGACTCCACAAACACAAGCAACCCGAATAACTCAGCAAACGCACAGATGATTGATAGTGTATCAAGAGGCCACCCTTCACATTATAGAACAGATAAACGAAGACACGCACATAGAATTGTGGAATCACGGAACAGAAATGGGGACACTGAAAAGCTTAAAGAGATAACTTACCGAAGTGAGAGTATGAGTCAAAATAATAGTCAGCGCTAGTTTTGTCGCCCCCAACCTCACACATGGCGGTGTCTTCCTCCACCTCAACGTTGGAGCTTTCCGTTATAGTTTCATCTTGCTCTTCATACTCACATTTCATCTTGCTTCCCGAGCTCTCATTCTCATTGTTGCTTCGACAATCCATTTCTCGCTTCCAAGTGTAGGGGTTTAAGAAGCAAATAGTGGCTCCTATTTAGGGTTTATGGAAAGGTAGCGGTCAGCTCTATTTGGGGTTTTATAGCGAAGCAGTTCCACTGGGGGAGCAACTTGGCCTACTGCTCCCCTGTTTACACTGACATAATCAGAATTCAGAGAGTGACTATACGGCGTCGTATTCGAGTATACGGCGCCGTGCTCGTCTTTAAATCACATTTGTGGGCCATCTTTTCCCATTTATCTTTTTTGGAACTCTTCTGCCTTCAAAATTTTGAATTAAAAAAAAAAAGGAACAAAAATCTGTTGAATTTTTTTGTGTTATTTTATGACTAAATAACATCCGTAATAAACCATAAAAGGAGATCTCCCGAAAGATTTTGTACCACTAGTGATATAGTAATATCTCCTCCTTATTACAATTCTACCTTCGCTTAGCTAAATCAATTAAAAATAACATTATGTAAAACGATGATGATGACCACAATATATTAATAAATGTAAAATGTACCACCAGTCTTGACAGAAAAAGTGTGCCCAAAGAATGGGATTCTTAGTCAAAATTTATTTTAAAAAGTACTTGTGTTATTGATAATCAAGAAATTAACTAAATTAATAAAGGAAATTAGAATTCAAAATAGAAAGGAGAATAGTTGAGAATGCAAGGATGAAAAATATATTCCAATAATGATCAGAACGTGTCCATACAAGTAATATTTTATTCCCTTTTATAGGGAGCTTTAAGTACAATGTCTACTCCTCTTTATGATTGAGCATTAATGAAACATTATAATAAGTAATCGTAATTGTTGCGTGAAGATTCTGTAACGTTTAAACTCATTGATTAAAGATCTATGAATCTGCCCTCTTTTCTGTCTTTGTTCATAAATCTACATGCATTACAAAATGCAAATCTATTTTTATTAATTAATATTCTTTGATTTAGAGTTAATTATCCCCTACTTTTCTCGTTAATTCGTTTTAAGAAAAGGTTTAACACCTTTTTTGGTAAGACAAGTTTGTATTTTGGATTCTCTTTTTGCTGTGAGTTAGCAAATTGTGAAGTGTTACACTGTTACTTCACTTGCACAGATGCTGAAATCCCAGTGGTCACATTGCAGGATTGAAAAGACCAAATTATGTTGAGTTTAGTTTTTCTGAAAAGACTAAAAAGCCTCACATTTTAAAGTTATAACACACTGTTCGAGCGTTTAGGAAAAATATTAAATGGAACAACGGTAACCTACTACCATTGTCGTAGTAAGTTAAGCAAAAACATAGGTGTGTGTAGGAGAAGAATACTGCCTTTTTTATTTTTGTGACAGTTTTATTTGGACATTGAAAAATAAAGAACTGGAGGGGATAGTGTTCTACAGTTAAAATTAGCAGTTGTATGGTTGTGATAACTCCAATTATTTCTTCTGCAAGAGTTAAAGATCTTCACCTAGTAGTGACTGATGTGCTATCAGTTCCAGTGAGGCAGATATCTCATACATTAGTCATTATCAAGGATAAACGTCCTTAGTTAGTTAGTAATACGAGTCCTCGTCTAATTCTGGAAAATCTTAAGCAAGCCCAACTAGTATTTTAAAGACTAGGGCTGTGTTTGGTATGAATGAAAATATTTTTCTGGAAAATGAGTAGTCTTATCATTTATTTTTCTTTGTTTGATTGATGAGTAAAAAAAATCAGAAAATACTTTCTAATATTTGTTTAGAGAGTAGAAAATATTTTCCTCCAATTGAAGAAAAATGAGTTCATGAAGAAAATATTTTTTAAAGCATTTAAGCCAACCACACATGAAAAAATTTAAAAAAAAATTCCGTCGTACCAAACACACCCTAGTCGCCCTAGTTAAATGATGTGTTTACCGCTGCAATCGTTCGTAAATCTAAATGCTTCAAGGCACCAAGGACTTGATGAGAACAAAAATCTAGTGCCAACCAACTAGGATTTTGGACTTGGGCACTTCAGTTCTAATTGGTAAAAATAGCACGGGCTAGCCAGCTTTCGGACTAGTCATTCAAAAATAGTCGGCGTTTATCAAGTTATTTTTGCTGCAACAGCGGCCGGTCCAACATAATATACTGGAGTTCGATGCACTTGTGTATGAACTTCCAGCATATTATGCTAGAATTACAACACGCGAAAAAGTTCCAGTATACTTTGCTAGAATTATACTAAAATTTCAGTATATTATGCTGGAGTACAACAACAACTACTCAGTAAAGTCCCACAAAGTGAGGTTTGGGGAGGGTAATACGTACGCAAACCTTACCCTACCCGATATGGCAGAGAGGCTGTTTCCAATCGACCCTCGGCACAGGGAAGTAAAACAAGAAAAGAAAAGAAAAGACAATTCATTAGAGTAACTCCAGCAGAAATCGTAGAAATAATAGCCTAAACATGAAAGCATAAAATAAATGACATGCAATAATATCAACCAGAAACTACCGTCAGGGAGCACAATACAATACACAAGCCATCTATTGTAAACCCTACCCAACCCCGCCTCGCCCCGGTTATGAAGTAAGAAAAGTTCTATAATCCCATATCCTACAACCCTGATGCTAGACCTCCAGACCTTCCTATCAAGGGTCATGTCCTCGGTAATCCTCATTCTTGCCATGTCCTGCCTAATCACCTCTCCCTAATACTTCTTAGGGCGCCCTCTACCTCTACTCGAGCCAACCACTGCCAGCCGCTCACATCTCCTCATCGGGGCATCAAGGCTTCTCCTCGGCACGTGCCCGAACCATCTGAGCCTCGCTTCCCGCATCTTCTTATCTACCGGGTCCACCCCCACCTTCGCTCGAATTTCTTCACTCCTAATCCTATCTATCCTAGTGTGCTCGCACATCCACCTGAGCATCCTCATCTCCGCAACCTTCATCCTCTGAATATGGGAGTTCTTAACCGGCCAGCACTCTGCCCCATACAACATGGCCGGTCTAACCACAGCTCTATAAAACTTACCCTTGAGTTTCGGTGGCACTTTCTTGTCACACAAGACTCCTGATGCAAGCCTCCATTTCATCCACCTCGCTCCTATACGATGAGTGACATCCTCGCCGATCTCTCCGTCCCCCTGAATCACCGACCCAAGGTACTTGAAGTTGTCCCTCTTGGGGATGACATGAGATCCAAGCTTCACGTCCCTGCCTACTTCACTCGACTCGACGCTAAACTTGCACTTCAGGTATTCTGTCTTAGACCTGCTTAATTTGAAACCCTTAGACTCGAGGGTCTGTCTCCAGACCTCCAACCTCTCGTTAACACTGACCCTCGTCTCGTCAATCAGAACTATGTCATCAGCAAATAACATACACCATGGCACATCCCCTTGAATATGGTGTGTTAGTGCATCCATCATCAAGGCAAATAAGAATGGGTTAAGCGCAGATCCTTGACGAAGTCCCATAACCACTGGGAAATGCTCTGAGTCGCCAGCCACCGTCCTAACCCTAGTCTTAGCTCCATCATACATGTCCTTGATCGCTCTGATGTAGGCTTCCGGCACGCCCTTCGCCTCCAGACACCTTCATAGCACCTCCCTAGGGACCTTGTCATACGCCTTCTCCAAGTCAATAAACACCATGTGCAGGTCCTTCTTCTTATCCCTGAACTGTTCCACCATTCTCCTAACAGGGCGGATAGCTTCCGTAGTGGAGCGACCCGGCATGAAACCAAACTGATTTTCGGATATAGACGTCGTCTTCCTCACCCTCGCCTTAACCAACTCCCAAACTTTCATGGTATGACTTAGTAGTTTGATACCCCTATAGTTGTTACAACACTGGATATCCCCTTTGTTCTTATACAAGAGCACCACTATACTCCACCTCCACTCCTCCGGCATTCTCTTAGTCTTGAAAATCACATTGAACAACTCAGTCAACCACTCCACTCCTGTCCTACCCACGCATTTTCAGAACTCCACCAGAATTTCGTCCGACCTGGTCGCTCGACACCTACTCATTCTACGCAACGCCCCCACGGCCTCCTCCACCCTAATGCGCCTACAGTACCCAAGGTCGCGACGACTCTCCGAATGCCCCAGCTCCCCTAGCTCTATATCCTGATCCCCCTCCTCGTTAAGCAGGCCCCGAGAGTACGACTGCCACCTCTGCTTAATCTGACAGTATATTATGCTGGAGTATTTTCCGGATTTTGAACAGTATTTTAGTTTAGATTTATCTTTACATGAAAAGTGACTAAATTTTGAAACTGTAACTATTTTTGGACGACCACTCGTAAATCAGGCTATTTTTAAATTTCTTCCCTCTAATTGCAGCTTTTTTGACACTCGACCGTCCACCCGCCATGATCATTACACTTGCTAGATTACTTGTCAGTGCATAATGATCAAGACAATTATGCAGATGTGGCATACAAGTGTAGGGAAATAACATAAGCGCAAAACTTAATGTAGAAAAAGCAATCTGTGGAGAATATTTCATGGATACAGAGGAAGTTAACATAACACCAATTAGCTCATCGAGAACACTCGTCCATAAAAGGAAGCAATTTCATTCAGAGGTCCACACACGGAGGAAAACAAGGCTCTGTTTCTGGATGTCATGCAGTAATTGATAGAATTACACTTGTCCATTTCCGGAAGGAAAGGTCGTCTTTTTAATTGGCCAAGGAACCCCTGCCATCACTGCCTCGATCTCTTCAATCTTCCGGGGACATTTGGTCATGTTAATGCATCCATTGGCAGTAACACACTTCAAGGACAAAAATAAACTTTTAACAAATAGGTATAACTTGACGAAGGCGAAGAAATAATAAAAGAACCAAATCCAAGTTAATATGCACATTATGTAGAATTTATTCCAACAACACCAAAGAAATTAAATAAAGTTCAGCAAACACACCACATCACTTTCAATTCTGACTCCACCAAAAGCTCTAAATCTGTTGATCTCTCCATGATTGAAAAACTCAGACACCGACGGACTCTCCAAGGCAGGAAGTAGTAAGGCATCAATGAAGTAACAACCAGGCTCTACAGTGATCACCTAAGAATAATCCACAAGATTAGCATAATAAATTAACCAATATAAACATACAAAATGTAAGGCAACAATCTAAAGAGCGTAAGTAGATTTTCTAGTATCAGTGAGGATAAGAAACTTTATCGCAGGTTGAGGTCTTGAAGATACACTAAAAGTGGCCCATCAACGTCTAGATTCCATGAAATGGACTATTTCAGTTCCCAAGCATGTTTTTTAATGTTTCTTCATGTTATTTCACAAAAAACATAGAAAGTCCACTAGGTCAATAATCACTTGAATTTATCATTTTTAATTGCAGCAATAAGCTTAGACTTGCCAGGTAAATTTTAAGACCAACAACTAATGAGGATGCTGTTGAAGAGGTCATTTCCTAAGATAAACCACACCTGAAAAAACAAGTGTACGCTTCAAGAAGTACAAAAGATACACTAAAGCATAGTTCAATTCAACTTTAACTGAAAAGACATTGCTCCTTGATGCAGATCTACTAAAAAACAAGTCTTCGAAAGATGAGTGAATTATCAAGAACCACATTAGTGGTTATTCAGTGAGAATTTACGAAATAGTAATTTTTACCTACAAGTTTGAATCTAATATGTAATGTCACTCAAATATAGACTACTGACCATTCCCTCTAAGAGCTTTCTGCTAGTACGTAGAGAGCTCAATCCAGGTTCTTTTGGTCTTTCAGCTCCCTGAAATTGTAAGCCAGTTATTCACTTCTAAATTATATCCAGAGAAGATATGAAGATCTGCATGCTACTTATCAATACATTTATCTAAGAAAAAATAAACCTTCAAGTAACCCCCAGGATCATGAGTATCAATTCCAAGAAGGTGCCCCAACCCATGAGGCATGAAAACAGCACCAAGTCGCTCGGTCATCATTTTATCAACGTCCCTTAAATCAAAGTAAAGAAAACCCTTTTCCATGTTAGTTATTCCCGACTCTACAGGAAAGGCTCGTTAGAGAGAATAAGTCAACAAGGGAATAGAAGATACCCAACAAGTAGGTGCCCTTTCTTCAGTGATTCCAAGATGATCTTTTCAGCTAATCTGCAATTCATGGTGAAATACAAGTGAGAAACAAGCTAAAGTAACTTCAAGTAAAGGAAGATATTCATTCCATGAGGTAACCTACAGTTAGAACCCCATGTCACCTAAGTTGTGGCCGTAATAAACACCAATAGATGCAGATACGCCTTCATGTTTCTACAGAATAACTTTCCTCTGTGGCTTTCAGTTATAGCTTAAACTACGACATGTTTGAACTTGTCATAGCATCTCATTGTTTCCAACAAAAGGTAATTTCAAATTGATCATTCGGGGGCAATTTCACCAATTTTCACGGTAAAATAGGACACATATTAATAAATCTTTCAATAAAAAGTTCAAGACTTAGAAATTACATGGAAAAAGAAAAGCTGTAAGGTTGCAGCTTTCACATCCAAAATAGTGAAGAATATTGGAAAAAGTTTAAGCAAAACAGCTAGGAGAAACTTCAGCAATTTTCAGTGTTAGCTTTTCCTTAATAATAGTTCTGAAACTTGCACTATAAACTTAATGACGGACATTGATCCAAAAGGTTGTTTTTCTGGGGGGGGGGGGGGGGGGGTGAGGGAGAAATATATAGAGTATACACTTGTTTACAGAGCTACAAACTCCAAATTTTCATTCTTCGGGCCAAGCAGCACCTTTTACTCTTTAAAATGAAACAAACATGCACAGAAATGTGTGATGTAGTTTGTTTGTTTACTTCAGAAGAAAGAAAACTAATGTTCTGAGGTTTGTGGTAAGGGGTGTGTATTATTACACCCTCCATTCTGATTTTGATGTCTAGCGAAGTTTACATGACTCTCAAAGACAAAAACATTACATCAACAGTTTATTAAGTCAGAATGTTAATGGTGAAACACTTTATGACAAGTGAAACCAAATGTGTGTACATGGGTTACTCTTTTTGTTTATCTGGATATTTATCTATTTCTTTTCCTTGATAAAAGTTTTTTCCATTTATGGAGCTATTGGGAAGGTGGGGCAAACGATCTTCTGATTTGCGCGTAATAAGTAATGAGATATTCCACCTTATAAAAGTGAGCATCGTTTTGACATCCTCAAAAAGAAACAACATTCAATTTGAAGTTGATGGGACAAACTCTAAATTGTTAGTTTAGTGACTAAACAAATAAAGAATCAACTGATTTTGTGAAGGGATTAGGAAGAGCATATCATGTCTGTTTACTAAGTGATCCAAGTTCTGCCATTAGCTTTTCTAGTAATTCTACATATTGATTTTGACGTCAGAAAGGGGAAAACGAAAAGATGATCCCAACAACTTATATTCAAACTCAAAATTTGACTGCAAAGTCGTACTTATGCATATCGACCCAGCTCACTCCAGGGCTCATGGCAGAAATGACAGCATCGTGAGCGTCGAGGACAGCCTGCAAATAATAGTGATTTTATAATAATGAAACAATTGTTATATTCCACGATGAACTCAAAGCACGTGAACCTTGGAAAATCACATTCAGAGGTCCTATAAGCTTCATAATCTGTCATAATACAGGCCTTACCAATGAGACAAATGAAGGTAGAAGGCTCAGAGAGGTACATAGTTTGCATCAAGAGTTTAGGAACGCTTCCAAGGCGGGGTTTCAGTTAAATTAGGGGAACTCTAGAGACTAAAATCTGTAGTTTGATCCTAAACCAAATAATGCATTTTTTTAGTACAAGGAAAATCTAGCAGTTCACAAGCATATCTTGTGCACCAATTACATTTACTCAGAACACAATGCAAAACATCAACTGGAGGTAATACAAATGAGATGCACATTATATTCCTATCTCAAGGAGGTATGAAAGCATTATCCTATTCTGCGCAGGAGAGGATACTCACAGTATATACAAGTGACTGGTCACGAGTAAATTTCCCATTTACCTGCAAATTCACAAGTGGAAATCATAAGGAATATAAGCTGCAATTATAAGCTGCACTTAAGGGTTTCAAGACGGAGGAGGACCAATTTCAGGTTACAGCCACAACACACAGGAAGCTGCATCTAGTATGGATGGTCACTACTATATAGTAAAATAATTGATATTTGAGCAATTTTTAAGTGATCACAAGAAGAGGGGCAGCGATGCGGAGAGGGTATCCAAGCACACATATTCAATGCTGAGTAAGAGCTTTCTAAAGATTAAAGACATATTTACATTTAAGCATCAATTTCCAATTCTAAAGTCTAAACCAATACTGTCTGCTAGCAATAAGTACTTACTGGAACATGCACATAAAATGCAAGAGCCGGTCATGCAATGGCTACTCAAATAACAGCTAAAATTGGGATTAAAGCTTAGTGCTTAACATGAAAGATCTTCACTATCTAAACTTTGGATAAGCAATAAGCAAAGGAAACATGAACAGACTGAAAGACATCCAAACAAATGCAAAGCAGAATAGTGAACCGGCAAATTATCACAAGATAATTAATGGAATGGTAAACAATATTACAGTGTGCTTATTATGTTCAGGGTATATGTGGTCCACATTTCCTCCAGGAGAGTGAAGTGCATATCATTTTCATGTGAGTGTTTATTGTTCCCCACAGTGTGGGATAATATTGGGTATGTTGTTGTAATGTTTATTGTTATTATACTTCTATATGGCACTCGATATAAGAACTTTAACAAGCAAGTTGCAACATGATAGTATGCTTCAATGTGCCCATAAAATGTTAAGGACAAATGAACTCACTGGAAAGGAACAAGTTATGTCAGACCCATAAAAGTGGTATTCAGCTCCCATATCAAGAAGAGCCATATCTCCCTCTCGCAATGTCTGCAGAAAAGGTAAAGTGTAATGTTAGTGTGGATAGTGTATATCAACTAGTTGAACCCTTATACAACTCAGAATAGTGGAAGCCTGTTATAGGAGATCATATTGATGGAATGTCTGACTATCAGCATACAGCAACAGACAGATAACTGGGTTCCAGGTTGATGACCTTTCCACAGACATTCAAAGTAATCATCTATACCACACCAAAAGGCAAAGACGGATACAACACCAATATCAACCATAGTTGATATAGATAACAATGAAGCACTTGACTTATGTTTGTCCCCGAAAAGAGACGAGTTTTTTTACAACTTCCATGCAGATCGAAGACCAGCAGTAACGGAGGGATACAACATATTAAACAGAAGAACACAAATAACATACCTTGTCATTTGGAGCTGCTGCATGACCATAATGGAGTACAGCACTGCAATAGAATATGGTAGCGTTAGCTGATAATTTGAAAATTGATCTCAAATCTAGCTTTGGCTCTTTACAGAAATAACTCTACCTCAACCGGTCAACCCAAAGCTAGTTGGTGTTGACTCTTAACCATTCACATATAAGATAAATTGATTTCTAATTTGGTCGATAATACCTAGTTCCCATAGTTTAACAATGGTTATTTGTATAATGGTAGCATTTGGACAGCTACAAGATCAAATCTAAGTGACATCCCTGATCTTGAGACACCGTCTAGAATCGGGAGAGAGAGAATTTAAAGAGACTAAAAAAGTGCTTCCTACTTTTCTTTCTTTCCTAATGACCCACTACCCTATTTTAAAATTTACTTCGCTTCTCAAATAAGGTGAGATGTGAAAACCGCCCCACCTAAAAGGATAAATTTTAGAGCACGGGAAAATTTACTTAGTTATTCATCCCTCGGGCATGTTCTATGATTGCAGCAGCCTAAAGCACACATAATGTATTAAGCTCATTCGAAAGTCAATCAAAATGCTTATAAGAAGGTAGTTACAACATTCTTTATAAATAAAAAAAGAAGAAAGAACTTCATCTACAAAATTACAATCGGCTGAAAATTTGACCCATCGCGCCAGTCTCATTGGTCGCCTGGAAGGAGGTGTTCTGAAAGAAGCCACTCAGCTTCCTTAAAAGCCTACATATACTAGATAATGTACTTCCAGCTCTCCTCAACAACAATGCAGCCTAGAGCACGTCTTTTGAGTCAATGTAGGACAGACGCACACACACAATATATATATATATATAGATATAGATATATATATATATATTGCATAGACACCAAAGACTAGCTCATTCCGGGATCTTTAGGTTACATAGAAGTTAGTGTGCCAGCTACTAGGTATACCACCCATTAAACAGTCAACATTCTGAAAAATCTGCTCGATGGTTTACAATTTTTATTTTTACAGTGCATCACTGCTTGAAATGGAAGACGCAAGGAAAAGCAAACTTACCTATTGTCGCCAGTAGCACATATGCATGTGTATGAACAATGCCTACAACCGCCATACATGTAGGTGTGGTGCAGAAACATGCTTTCTAACTGATACTCTTTCATCCCCACTTTTGTTTTCCTCATAACCTACACAAAAGAATGCAACTGGTAATAAAAAGCTAAGCGAAGAGTTGGAGAGCAGATATTAAACTGGACACGCCATAGCTAAGAAACACAAAAAGGAAGACATTGAAAGAAAGTTACATTAAAGATAATCCACAGAAAATGATGGAAAGAGTAAGTGATACACTAGGAATGAGCTATGTCTACAATAGCCAGATTAACTATAACTGAAGTGTGGACAGGCATTACTAAAGCAAGGATATT
Organism: Nicotiana undulata; assembly: GCA_005239495.1. NCBI lineage: Eukaryota > Viridiplantae > Streptophyta > Magnoliopsida > Solanales > Solanaceae > Nicotiana > Nicotiana undulata. The sequence goes on along the minus strand of ML275425.1, from coordinate 390 downwards.
ACTAAGATCATTCAAATGCTTTCACACCAATATATAGTATAAGTCTTTCCTTTATAAAGAAAAAGAAAAACTGAAAGCCTTCTAACATTTGGAGATTGGTTTCTTATGTGATCAATATTCCAACACATTAGTGCTTGACTGTCTCAATCAATTGAAGCATCACTCTCTTACTAGTTACTAAAGAGCCTACTGACTCGACGACTCAAAATAAGAATCAAAAAAAACACCCATAGATAAGAAAACATTTACGTTGTCCCCCCAGATAAGTAATCCGAAAAAGCAAAGATTTGCTCATTCCTCAAAAGATTAGGGCATGCTTCTGTTTATTTACCCCTAATTACCAACATAAATATGTTCGCATTTTACAGGTTCTTTTTTTTTTTTTTTTTT